>CAWUFW010021872.1:0-109550 GCA_963921515.1 Calotriton arnoldi
GGTCAGGGTGTTGGAGATGCAAACAGGTTTTAACCAAAGGCAACAATTGGTGCCACTTCAATCCTCTGTCCAAACCATTTAATGTCCACATTTTGTAAACCTAGGTCTAAGTCAATACTCTCTGTTCTGCATACCTCTTGCACCAGAAAACATAGCTATGTCCTACGATCCACACTAGCATTTTGAAAGTATGGCTGGGAAGTATGGATAGATGTCTGTAGCTCATGCAGTCCGTTTGTAGAATAAGAGATATGTTTAAAGGTGAGGAACTACTTTTTTCTCATTCAAAACGATAACTGATTGGGAGATGAAAAGCATTGTTTTTAAAAGTAGGTGCACATTCGTTTTGTGGAAAAGCATCTTTGTGATTGGTTAAGAAAAAGCAGTTAAACGTGGAGTACATATGATAGGATAAAATTTGCACTCAACTCACACCTGCTACTTGCATTTGGAAGGCACTGTTCTAACCTTAAAACAATCGTGAACTTTTAACCTGCACGTGCCGTTAAATGTTCGAAGAATGTTGCAAAAAAATATCGATTAGGTTTTAAAAAAGATGATGAACTTTAACCTGCACGTGTTGTCGAGATGTTCTAGAAAGTGTGTTGATAAATACGTTGCACTTCTGCCTTCTATGTGTCCTTGAATATTAAAAAAACTGTTTATATGGAAAATTCAAAAATAACCAATAGAGAGAAGTTTTGCAATCTAAAAGAATCAAGGAACTATTCTAATTTGTTCTTTACATGTATTTATGTGTGGAGTAACAAAATTACAGACACAACAGCACCAGGAAGAGGAACAAGCAGGGAGTGGGGGGACGGGGGGAGATGGGCACAATGGCACACATGCACAATTAAGTACACAGACACTACAGACAAACCATGGCTAAAATGAAACACACCAACAAGGAGCACAAGTCATACAACCCGCCAACATCACACCACTGAACAAGCACAGAAGTGAAAACCACACTGCCTGAAAGGGAGAAGGGTGGGCAAAACCTCACATGAAGGGACATCTCACACAGAATGCAGCACACACACATAGGAAGCAGAGCACACCAACATCCAACACAATGTTGTCCAAACACAAACATTCGCACAATCGAACACAGGACACAAATGCACTGCGCCTGTGGCGACAATGGCGTCAAAAGCGTCAGTACGAAACAGGCACATGAGAACGCATAAGTACCAAACCCACAGTCCTGATGGGGTAGCAATTCACGTATGGCAGGCAGCCAGAGAGTCCGTGCACACACATTGGCATACAAATGAAGACACAACACACTTGGAGACAAGTGAAAATGTGGAAACATTATAAAAAGTGCGTGTCAGTACGGCCAAGAGTAGTGCCACGATGATGCAGACAAATGCAGCAGCGTGCCTGGATAAGGCAACGTAGGGAAAACGTCCATGTTCACCTCGGGGTAGTCCATCACCAACACACGTCAGTGTCAAGCAGCGATTGGTTGTCCGCGCCTGGGACATGAGTCGAGCACCAATGCAGCCATGTCCACTGTCGTCTTGGGGACATGTGACCAGATGCACAACGTGCAATGATGCAGCGGGACACGTGCAATGTGGCACATCGAGTCGTGGTTGCAGGTACCTTGTCAATCGTCCATGAAGCGAGTGCAGCTGCGTAAGCCACTATCTCTAATGAGTGATGGTTGGCCACAATATTTGACATGTCGTCGACGTAATCCATCAGCTGACCGGGAGAGATGTGCTTGACTCCAACCACTGTACCCAATGTGCACCAAAGCAGGGTGGGAAGTGGGTCAATTTGCTCACTACATACTACGACACGTGCAATGTCCCAGGCCCAGTTCCCAACATGCATGCCAAACATCTATGCATGCCATAAACGGGCATCACTATCACACTCTGGTCGTGGGCCAACAGGGGCGCACACACCCGTCGTAATCCATGTCAGCTACGCACACGTTGGAAGGCACATCGTCCATGCACCACTCGGATAGGCACGTGCGACATTGCAATACAGGTTGACCGCAGGTGACGTCCGCAATGCGGAAGCTCAGCCGGTAAGTGATCCGCAGCACTGCAAAGAAGTGCACCCAGGACATGCAGCAGAGCGTGCAAGGTATAGGTGGACGTGAATGGAGTCGACCATGTGTTCGGGATGCCCCTGCCATTGCGTCAGTGGCTCTGCTTGTAGCTGCACTGGCCTGCCGTGTGCCAGTCTTGTGGATAAAATGGCACAGCTTGGTGCAATGAGCCGGGTCTGTGTGCAAGGTGAGTGCAGCAGGGGTGTGGTGGGAGTACGTGTGAAGGCCATTTCCACGCACGCTAACTACGACGAAGGACTTTTGAGTGTGGGATGTGTACTCGTTGTTCTCAAATCGGGCAGTGCGTAGTGTGGGAGACGGATGCAAATATTATCATATCTGTCAGGGGGGGCTGGCCACTTGCAAGTTCCTTCTTGGAGCAGCAGATGTGTTAGCGCAAGATAGCTCAGACAAAGAACCTTTCATCCCTACAGTAACTTCTCCAGCTGCATTCATACAGGATGTGTACAAGGGCCGATCGTGGGTGTTGTGGGATGTCTCGACCCTGGTCATCATGGATGAGATGCCCCAGCACGTGGCATGTGGCGGGTTCACTGTGTGTTACGTTGCCGCAAACAGCGCTCCTCCCCCTGCCACGAGCCACCACACTTTTGTGCGCTGCGCTGTTGTATCCAGTGCACTCTACGGCACACCATTGTAATGCCTATTCGCGCATGTCCTGCACCATTCCAATCACACCGTGACACTGCCGTTCGGAGGTGGTGCATGCCACTTACAACATCGACTGCTGCGGCCTTTGTGGCGGCCACACCGGAACACAGGGAGACACACCGCCACTTCTTGCACACGGGCATGTCCGAGACACCCCATTTCCTCATGGCCGGATAGGCACACCCCTGCGCTGACCTGTGTACGCCGGACCTGCACACCCCGCTTGTGCATGCAGGAGGATGCGTGCGTAACTAGCTACATGTCCAGGCTCACTCCCAACGCTGAGGTGACATGGTAACGTCGCTGAAGACAGCACACTGTGATGTTGCAGGGCCCGTGCCCATCATGCTAACACAATGACCACACAGAGACACTTTCTCAGATGCGGGTTCGGGGGGCGTTGGCGGTCCTGGGGTTGTTGCGATGAGTGTTGTGGCCCTCATGTGTATCCGTGTATCATGCTCATTGACTCTATGGCACCTGTGGGTGTTCCGGTGTGGCTCTTGGCTGTGTTCCTTTCATGCTGCAGGTAGTCGTCCTGCTTAACACCAGCAGAAAGCAGGTGTCAAATCCCTGAGTGCTAACATCGCTATCGCCGGAATTTGTTTATCGCAGTTTTTGCCTTTCGTTGTGAAAGTTGTGATGTGGTTTTTGCCGTAGTACAGAAAAATTAATGAACTGGGCAGTGTATCCCGTCAAGATTCAGCACCCGGACCCACTATTCCCAATCAATATAAATACAATGAGATTTCTTCATTGATTTTGTGTGTACACTGTAAATGCACTCACTACCACAGTGCAGTCCAATACAGTATTTAGTATTTAGAATAAATGGCAAAGGTGCACCTCGTGTGTTTTTGCAGGGAACGCCTACTCTGCATCTCATTATCAGCACTTTAATGCAACTAAAGTTGAGATAAATCTAAACACACTATTCAGAAGCTGGGTGCAAACTGCAGACATCACCAGTATTCCCGCGATAACTGCCCCAAAATTTAACACCATGGTGGACACCACTAAATAACAGTAATAAGAACGAGAAAGAGTCACACAGCTCTTGGCAAAACCAAAAACTATTAGACTTTTTTTTTTTCAAAACCTTATTTTTCCGTACATATAGAGGATAAACTCAATTTAACAATCTGTACACAAAACAACAAGGCGGGAAGACTCCTGTCGGGTCCATTAATGTCGACGACACAGCCTGGAAAATAAAGCACAAAATAAGGACGTGTGTAATGCGCATATCAAAGGAGTGAGACATAGAGAAAGAGAGAAGGAAAAAAGCCAGAGAAAAAGGGGAAGGAAAGAAAGGGAGAGAAAGGAGAAGGGAGAGAGAGTGAGAGAGATAGAAGGAAAGGAAGGAAGAGAGTGAGAGAGAGAGGAAGAGAGAGGAGAAGTGAGAGAGAGAGAGAGAGACACTGCCACCCTGCGCATCCATGACCAAATAATTACCTGCTGCCACCGGAGTGTCCACCAGTGGGCACTCCACGTGCCCGTGAAAGCTCCAGGGCCGGTCCGCCACCATGGCTTGGTGGACATTATGTGGACCCGCCTGCCACCAGCAGGTCCCACACATGTGGCTGAGTCCTGAGTCATCAATGACGGAGACCACATCAGCTTTGGTGCCGCTAACCCTGTGCAACGCAAGTCAGCGCCACCGTGCAGGCCGCTGACGGCCATGCCAACTCAGGGTGCCACTAACCCCGTGCAACTCAAGTCCGCGCCACGTGGTGGTAGGCCCCTGACGGCCACATCAGCTTCGGGTGGCACTAACCCCGTGCAACCCCAAGCCCACGCCACGTCGTGGTGGGCCCCTGATGGCCACATCAGCTCGGGGTGGCACTAACCCTGTGCAACTCAAGTCCGCGCCACGTGGTGGTAGGCCCCCAGCCACATCAGCTTGGTGGCACTAACCTGTGCAACTCAAAGTCCGCGCCATGTGGTGGTAGGCCCTAATGACCACATCAGCCCAGTGGCATAACCTGTGCAACTCCAAGTCCGCGCCACGTGGTGGTAGGCCCCTGACGGCCACATCATCTTCGGGTGGCACTAACCCTGTGTAACTCAAGTCCGCGCCACGTCGTGGTAGGCCCCTGACGGCCACATCAGCTGGGTGGCAGTAACCCTGTGCAACCTCAAGTCCGGCCATCGTGGTAGTAGGCCCTGACGGCCATACAGCTCAGGGTGCGACTAACCCTCTGCGCAAGTTTTCATGGACTTTTATGATTGAGACCCGTGGAGCGTCCGCCATCCAGTCACCACCGGCAATAAAGGATGTGACGTTGTCGATCCATTATATTTGTGTGGTCACATGGCCTGTGACGCATGTGCCGGATGGGTGTGGTGTGTGTGCAAACCTGCCCTCAGGAGTGGCCGTGACATGTTGACAACTAGACCACTGACCTGCACACCAACTAGCGAGTATGCGCCTCGACAGGTGCTGCGGTGTGAAAACGTGTAGCTGCTGCTAATGGATTTTCCATAGGAACCTTTAGACACAGGCTGCAGGTCAAACTGCTGAACGGAATTACGCCAAATTTGGTAGGGAGAAAGGTCCTGGTCCAGAGCGCGTTTCCTATCGAGTGAAAATATAAAAGAAAGGTCCGGGGGCAATTTAATATACCGGAGCTCTGTCTGTGCGAGATAACCCTTCTACGCTCCCTCTGCCCAACATCACCACTTCACAACTATGCTGTAAGAAGCCAGTCCGTCGGCCGGCAGCTGTCTACCTTTGCGAGCTGAGTACGCTGCTGTGCCTGTACCTCTGCGAGCTACTACGCTGCTGTTCCTTTGGGAGCGGACGGTCAGTAGTCAGTGCTGCGTCTGAGAGTCGAGCGGACGGGCCGCAGTTGTCCCTCTGTGAAGCCTGTGTTGCGACTGTTCATAAGTCACACTACATAAGCATTGAATCAGCTTTTGTGATTCAGTCCGTCAGCTGGCATCTGTCCGAGGCATTTCTGAAAACATACCGGAGTTCTTTCAGAGAGATACCCCTTTCACGCTGCCTCTCCCCACATCAGCAGGTAACATGCACCTCTCTCACATTAGCAACATACCCCCAACAACCTTCTTGGGCCCGGAATTGTCTGTGTGCGGTTGGACAAACAAGAATCTTAGTCATGGTATAGATTTACATATAAAACATTTTATTTAAACAAAACAACAACGAATAAAACTGAAGGAGTCTGAGTACTGTGGTCGCCATGCCACGAAGTTGGGGTCACTCTGCAATCCAGGGAATGCGGACACAGTTCCACATGGGGGGATCGGCTTGTATTGAACAGGGGTTAGTGGCACCACGATGGCCGCGCCCCTTGTGCTGTACAGGGTCAGCCAGGCACCACGTGTCGCCGGCCTTACATGGGGCGGAAACATGCCTCACTGACGATGTGAGCCTGGTGCTGTGGTCGCTGCCACGGACTTGGGGTCAGCTGCCATTCAGGACTCAGGACACAGTTCCACATGTGGGATCGGCTTGTATTGAACAGGGTTAGTGGCACCACGTGTCGCGCCTTGTGTTGAACAGGGTTAGTGGCACCACGTGTCGCCGGCCTTGCACTTAACGGTGAAACATGCCTCACTGATCGAAGGGGAGTCTGGTGCTGTGGTCGCTGCCACGGACTTAGTGGTCACTGCCATTCAGGACTCAGGGACACAGTTCCCCCTTAGGATCGGCTTGTGTTGCGAGCAGGGCGAGGCACCACGTGTCAGCCGGCTTGCAGTTGAACAGGGGTTAGTGGCACACAGCGCGGCTTGTGTTGAACAGGGTTAGTGGCACCACGTGTCGCCGGCCTTGCATATGGAAATATGCCTCACTGATCGAAGGAGTCTGGTGCTGTGGATCGCTACCATGGACTTGGGGTCACTGCCATTCAGGACTCAGGACACAGTTCCACATGTGGATTGGCTTGTGTTGAACAGGGTTAGTGGCACCACGTGTCGCCGGCTTGTAGTTGAACAGGGTTAGTGGCACCACGTGTCGCGGCTTGTGTTGAACAGGGTTGGTGGCACCACGTGCCCTGTCGCCGGCCTTGCATATGGAAATATGCCTCACTGATCGAAGGGAGTCTGGTGCTGTGGTCGCTGCCACGGACTTGGGGTCACTGCCATTCAGGACTCAGGACACAGTTCCACATGTGGGATCGGCTTGTATTGAGCAGGGTTAGTGGCACCACATGTCACCGGCTTGTGTTGTACAGGGTTAGTGGCACCACGTGTCGTCTGACATGCTGGACCGCTTTGAAGGGTTAGTTTGGCACCAGAGTATGTGGCCGGACTTGCATATGGAAATATGCCTCACTGATCGAAGGGAGTCTGGTGCTGTGGTCGTTGCCACGGACTTGGGGTCACTGCTTCAGGACTCAGGACACAGTTCCACATGCGGGATCGGCTTGTGTTGAACAGGGTTAGTGGCACCATGTGTCGCCGGCTTGTGTTGGCAATAGCGCATGCACGTGTCACGGTTTGTGTTGAACAGGGTTAGTGGCACCACGTGTCCAAAATTCGAATTGCGAGCTCTGCTGCCCGCAGTGTAGACTGCTAATGAGTGTTCGTTTGCACTTGAAGATGAATTTGGTGATTGTACTAAAGCTATAACTGATATAAAAAAAGTTCTTGAAGTAAAGGATACTAAAAGGATATTATGTAGATTTTAGGGCCTGTGATAGTTACTTGCCTACTGGACTCTGTAATTAATGAATTAAGGACTTAATTTTAATTGGCAGCCCTGATGACCGTAGTGTAGGCCAGAGGTAGCGGTCAGCAAGGGCCCACAGCCACGTGACGTTGACTTGAGCTGCACAGATTGGGAGCATACAGGTCTTCTAACTGATTATACTCCTACACAATTTGCATCGGCACTAATCTTGGAATTGTTAGCCCTGCTAACCGCATTGTAAGAGCCGGAGGCAGCGGTCATCAGGGCCCACAGCCACGTGGCGTTGACTTGAGCTGCACAGAGTTAGTGGTACTTGAAGCACTTAGCGTGTCGTCAGCACGATGATGCGTAGTCCGTGGCTGGCCGCACTGGTAGCAATCTCTGTTGCCTGCTGGACTGCGTTCACCTCGCAATCGCTGCTTGAATTGTGAGGCCCTACTCCGCCGCAGTGGAGGCAGGAGGCAGCGGTGAGGAAGGACCACAGGCATGTGTTGTTGACTTGAGCAATGTCTCTTGCCTACTGGACTCGTCATCTGCAATCTCGACTCCATCTGAATTGTAGAGCCCTACTGACGAGTGTAGGCTGGAGCGCAGCGGTCAGGAAGGGCCCACAGCCATGTGTTGTTGACTTCAGCAATGTCTCTGCCTACGGGACTGCCGTCATCTGCAATCACGACTCAATTTGAATTGTGAGCCTTGCTGTCCACAGTGTATATCGAAGGCAGTAGTTTGTACAGACATAAGTCCGCGGTGCTGTGCCGCTGGGGGCCTGTGGCGGAAGCCAGCATCGGCTGAGGCTGGCGGTCATGTTCAGCGGCCTTGTGGCAGGGTGAGGGGCGCCGCCCTGGCAGGCGCTGCAGCCTTCCCACAAGTGCACCACGCCCAGAGCTCCGGCCTATTTATTCACACTCCTACGCTGAAGTGGCGTACGTCAGACCAGCCACTCCAGTTACGCTTATGCTTACAGGGGACGACGACACAGCTACACTGACTGAGATCTTCCCTAGCGTTTGGCGTAACATGGTTAGGTCCACTGTCCTGACACTACAAGCTACCAGTAGTATTTGTGCACATGGAGAGGTGTGTGTTCTGCATACTGAGATGTGTCCAGCACATCACCGCTACACTTTGCATTGTGTGCATTGTTAAACATGGGTGAATTGCTTCCTTCACATATAGTTTGTTCACACCTGTCCCAATATTCAGCTATTGTGTGGCTGAGGGCCATGCCGTTTTTGGAAAGTTTGCTGTCTTGTTCTGCGCTGCCTCAGTGGTAGAGGGGGTGGGCCTGGGGTGGTGGTGGGTGTTGTGGCGTTCTTGGGTGTCGGAGCTGCTTGATCAGTAGGTCTCATGACATGTGTTGGTCTTCAGATGTGGCTCTGGGCTGGGCTCCCTTTCATACTGTATGTAGTTGTTTAATATTTAAAAAACAAGAAGACATTATATAGTTTAAATAACAAATAAAAAAATTACAGTAGGGAGAGGGTGCTGTACGGGGGAAGTCCCCAGGGTTGTCAGTGGGTGTTGTGTCCTTCTTGGGTGTCGGAAAAACTATAGGTTAAGTAAACATTATAATTAGAAGTTAGCATTAAAAAACCATTGAAATTCACTGAAAAAAACCATTACGTTTCAGGGACGTTATAGAATAGAAACTAGTATTTAAAAAACCTTTGAAATTCACTGAAAAAACTCAGCAGGTTTCAGGCAATCGTTATAGTTAGAAATTAGCATTTAAAAAACCTTTGAAATTCACTGAAAAAACCATAGGTTTTAGGGACAGTTATAGTTAGTTGGACATTTCACTCGTACAAAACCATAGAAATTCCCCCGTTATAGTTAGTTCAGCTAACTATAACTCGCGCCCCGCAATGCACTGCTGATGACGTCACATATTACATCACTCATGACATGGTCAGTGACATCACTGATGACATCACTGATGACATCTCAAATGACATCACTGATGACATCATCCATGTGATAATTTCATGCATCTTCTCACACCCTAATATAACTTTTGATACACCCACTCTAAATTACAGACTGCCATTCTCAAAACCATAGACACTCCAACACCAAAAACTACATACCCACTCACTGATTCTTAGGTCTACACACACATCCACTCACTCACCCGTACAGTCACTCATACTTAGTCACTCAGTACAGGACTATCATATGCACTCATACACCTATATAAACACTCACACACCGCCACTCATCCATAGAGGTACTCACACACCTAGTCAGTCATGCAAAAAACGTAATCACACACCCATTTACTCACCTATACAGTTATACACACACCAGCTCACTTACTCATACAAATACTAGCACATTCTTACACTCTTATACAATCACTGATACAAGTACACACTCATACATACAGCCACTCTCACAATCACACACTCTCACTTATAGCCATTTATATACTCCAACACACATATATACTGCCTTTCACATATGTAGTTACTCACACATGTACCACTGAGATATACATTCAATCACTAACACACCCATACACACACTCACCCACCCATACAGTCCATCACAGATGCACTCTTGAAACCATGCACCCAGTGAATCACCAACTCACACATCTATGCACAGAGTCACACACACCCCACCCACACAAACACTCAGGCACCCATACAGATACTCAGACAATCAATCAATAACCCATGTAGACACTCATGTAGCTATTCAGAAAGCCATGCAGCCGCTTACAAACCAACAGACAGACGGATACAGACATTCACACAGTTTAGTCACTAACCCATGCATTCAGTAAGATACATTTAATCACTCACTTGTAGAGTCAGTCACTCACGTACTAAATCATCCATTCAGACACTTATACACCCACTCATTCTTCAATACGCCTTTCCCTATATATATTAAACATATTTAAACTTTACAGAAACACACAGTCACTGGATGATGTCATCAGTGATGTCATTTGAGATGTCATGAGTGATGTAATATGTGACGTCATCAGCAGTGCATTGCGGGCGTGAGTTATAGTTAGCTGAACTAACTATAACGGGGAATTTCTATGGTTTTGTACGAGTGAAATGTCCAACTAACTATAACTGTCCCTAAAACCTATGGTTTTTTCAGTGAATATATATATATATATATATATATATATATATATATATATATATATATATATATATATATATATACATATTATCTACTGGCGGTCGCCAGTAGATAGTTATAGTTAGGACCTATTTTCCACAGGAAATCCGCAACATTCTATTTTCAAAACTCGTGGCCCGCTCCTGTCCGCTCCTATCCTGAAAGTCTCGGGGTGATTTGTCAAGTGGGGGCCGAGAAAAAAGGGGGGTCCCAAAACGTGTTTTCCCCATGCAATTTTCCATAGGAACCTTTCATCGCAGCTACAGCCCGAACTGCTGAACGGAATTACACCAAATTTGGCAAAAAGGTAGCCCTTGGTTCAGAGTCATGCCTTTTGCTTAAATGGTGTATATCCGTTCAGTAGTTCCTGAGAAATTTGAAAAAGAAAACATATATATAACTGGGCGGAGCCTAACCACACATGTCATCGTGAGATCTGATTGGCTGTCAGCACTTCATCCTGGAATTGCTGGCAGCCATCTTGGGACCAATATAAATGATAGTACCCCATTGAAATGCATTGTAGTGAATCAAAGATTTTGAGGGTTACCAAAAGGAGAACTATAAAGGGTGATAACAGACTTTAGTTACATTAGAATTCATTTGTTGATGGTACCATACTAATTTCAGGAATTGTGGTGTGTTCTAAGGTGATTTTACCCTGTGAAAAACCTTCTGCTGGGATATCATGAATCATGTTTGAGAGAAAACTATTTTCACATGCTTGTCCCATACAGTTTTGGAAGGTGCTCCAGAAGCTAAAATGAGAGCATATTTTCTGTAAATTCACATTATCTTTCTCAGTCATGTGAGAATGAAGTCTGACATTCTCAGTAAAACATGTACATCCAACAAGGGCAGAGACTGTCAGTTGATTCCTTTGTGTTCTACTGCAGCTTCCCAGAGTGTTCTAAAGAACAACTAGAGTGCTAACAGCCTTACGTATGACACAAGTATGGCACACCTGAAGCCATCTTGATTGGAATAAACTGGTAACACTTAAAACATTTAATTTAAAAAGGAACAAAATGATGGGGTTCATTTTGTCATAGAAATTATGGTTAGTGCTGTAGAAAGAAAAATTAGGACATGTTTCAAGTGTGATCTCAAATATCTTCCTGTTATATTTCAACAGGAGCAGCCTGTCAGTTGATGCCTTTGTGTTCTACTGCAGCTTCCCAGAGTGTTCTAAAGAACAACTAGAGCACTAACAGTCTTACTTATGACAAAATTATGGCACACCTGAAGCCATCTTGATTGGAATAAACTGGTAACTCTTAAAACATTTAATTTAAAAAAAGAACAAAATGAGGGGTTCATTTTGTCATAGAAATTATGGTTAGTGCTGTAGAAAGAAAAATTAGGACATGTTTTAAGTGAGATCTCAAATATCTTCCTGTTATATTTCAATAGGAGCAGCCTGTCAGTTGATGCCTTTGTGTTCTACTGCAGCTTCCCAGAGTGTTCTAAAGAACACCTAGAGAGCTAACAGTCTTACTTATGACAAAAGTATGGCACACCTGAAGCCATCTTGATTGGAATAAACTGGTAACACTTAAAACATTTAATTTAAAAAGGAACAAAATGAGGGTGTTCATTTTGCCATAGAAATTATGGTTAGTGCTGTAGAAAGAAAAATTAGGACATGTTTTAAGTGAGATCTCAAATATCTTCTTGTTATATTTCAACAGGAGCAGCCTGTCAGTTGATGCCTTACTGCAGCTTCCCAGAGTGTTCTAAAGAACAACTAGAGTGCTAACAGCCTTACTTATGACAAAAGTATGGCACACCTGAAGCCATCTTGATTGGAATAAACTGGTAACACTTAAAACATTTAATTTAAAAAGGAACAAAATGATGGGGTTCATTTTGTCATAGAAATTATGGTTAGTGCTGTAGAAAGAAAAATTCGGACATGTTTCAAGTGTGATCTCAAATATCTTCCTGTTATATTTCAACAGGAGCAGCCAGTCAGTTGATGCCTTTGTGTTCTACTGCAGCTTCCCAGAGTGTTCTAAAGAACAACTAGAGCGCTAACAGTCTTACTTATGACAAATTATGGCACACCTGAAGCCATCTTGATTGGAATAAACTGGTAACTCTTAAAACATTTAATTTAAAAAGGAACAAAATGAGGGGGTTCATTTTGGCATAGAAATTATGGTTAGTGCTGTAGAAAGAAAAATTAGGACATGTTTTAAGTGAGATCTCAAATATCTTCCTGTTATATTTCAACAGGAGCAGCCTGTCAGTTGATGCCTTTGTGTTCTACTGCAGCTTCCCAGAGTGTTCTAAAGAACAACTAGAGCGCTAACAGTCTTACTTATGACAAAAGTATGGCACACCTGAAGCCATCTTGATTGGAATAAACTGGTAACACTTAAAACATTTAATTTAAAAAGGAACAAAATGAGGGGGTTCATTTTGCCATAGAAATTATGGTTAGTGCTGCAGAAAGAAAATGTAGGGCATGTTTTAAGTGAGATCTCAAATCCTCTTCTATTTCATTAGAAAATTCTGACATGCAGACTGAAACAATCACTTTCAATACCAGCAGTAGACTTCCAGTTAACTCCCTGGTGAGCAGTAGCTTTACTACAGTGATCTAATGAACAACTAGAGTGCTAACATTCTGAATTTATGGCAAATGTGTGACACATCTGAATGCCTTCTTGATGGAATCAAAGTAAAAAACTGAAAGCATTTCCTACTGAGGAGACTGCAGTAAATGACGAAATTAGGAAACTTCATAACAAATAAGTCTCCCAAGATGGCCACCAGAGAAAAAAGAGCCCAAATGTAGCATAAATATCACCCAGATGTAGCCCACATATAGCCCAATGACAGAAGTGTGCAAAACACTTTTTATATTTAGTTTTTCTGCAGTTTTATATAGTGCAAACTGGTCAGGTATTGGAGCGTTACATCTTACTTGGACCCCTTATTGCGTATTTTGCACGAAGTACATGAGATTGATCTTGCGAAACATTGAACTTTACGATTCTGTTAACCTGAAGTTGCTCTGAACCGGGCTTTGTAACACCCGTTTTTACCTACTGGTTTTAATTAATTCTCACTGTATTGTATTAGGAAAGAGGATTTACTGTTTTTATGTACACTTTTATGATCTATGTTTCTAAATCAGATCAAATAAAGTTTAATGAATTCTATGGTAGGACGGAGGTGAGGATTATGCATATCTTTCCTCACTTTATTTGCATAGCAGTTCAAAGAAAATGTAACACAACAATCCTTAAACAAAAGACTACACAACCCATGAACCATTAGGGGGGTAGTCTCCAAGGCAACTATAGTCCAATCATATCACAGTCCATCGAATATAATATTGTGACGTCCCTTCCGCTTCCTCTTTCTTCACTGCTCGTCAGTTAAGTGCATTCCTTACATTCTTGGCTTAATCTGACGTTGTTGCTGTTTGTATAGCGGTTTCTTGTGCACGTTATTAGCATTATTGCCTTGGTATTGTTTCATATTCCCTGCGCAGCAGGCTCTTGCCCGAGCGCGTTCTCCCCCTCGCAGTTTCTCCCTCTGTGTGCTCTGCGCGCGGTGAGATCCTGTCAGGCGCGTCTGGTCCGAGCGAGGCAGCTCCGTCGAGCGCTTCCGCTGGTCTTTACGCGCGTTTGGGAATCCGGTCACTCCTTTAGTGTCCGCTTGATTCCTGACCAACCCTCGCCTAATTTTGACATTGCTGCGCGGTGATTTCCCCACACGGCCACATTAGTGACCAGCGCCACCTGGTGGTGGTAATTGGTATTGCGCCTCAGTCTATCCTTAAAACAGCTTCGGGGAAAGCCCAGCTGTTGGAGCACCGGCGAGGGGGCTGTCTTAAGGATTTTAAGGGCATTTGTTCTGTGCTCACACCCTCTGCTATCATGTCTTCTCCAGAAGACCATATTTACTCCTCCTACCAGGAAGTGGAGGAGGAATGGCCCCCAACTTCTCCCTCCAGCAGTGGACCAAGCCCTCTCTCTGGCTATTTCTAGGGCGCTGGCTCCTCTTAGGGATCAGGTTGATAAGCTGGCGAAAAGCATCCCTGGGGTGTTCAGTGACCCAGATCTGGTGGTGGCGGGTCCAAGTAGCTCCCAGATGGGGAATAAAAGGGCCGTTAAGCATAACGCGGGACACTTGGAAGGATTTGATAAACTTACGGAGACCTTCCTCAAGAGTGCGCGAACGCTAAAACACGCACCCTGCCGGGAGGAGGAGGGGCCCGGAGAAAATTGCGACACTGTCACCACTATTGTAGACCCCGACGGCGGGTTTCCCTTAGAGGGAGAGGGTGTATCGGAGGACGATTTCTCCTCCGATGAGGATAAGGACTCAGGGGGTCCCTGGCATCCAGAGTCCCACTCCTCTCAGTCCCCGGTTGGGGACGGGGTCCACTCGGACATGTTCGAGCCTACCCAAATTTACCATCCTAGGTCGGCAGAGTGGACACCTGATGCCAAAGTGGCAGAGTATGTGGTGGGGAAAATCCATCAACCCCTTGAAAGGGAGGTCAGGAATAGGATGAGGGGAGAATGCCCCAGGCCCTCACTGAAGGGGAAGGTGGCACACACGCCTGAAATTGATGAGAAACTATGTACCTTTTTCTCCAAGTATATGAGGGATCCCAAGAAAGGAATTGATAGGTCTTGGACGTGGTAGGGCCCTTGACCCAAATTATTCAATTGACGGAGCATTCCAAAGAGTCAGGATCCCCTTTGTCCACGGATATTGTGACTGGTTGGGCGCACTACCCTAAGCCCTAAAACACTACCCCCTCCACTACCCAAACACCACTGCACTACCCTAAACCCTAAAACACTACCCCCAGCACGACACCCTACACTACCCAAACATAACTGCACTACCCTAAACCCTAAAACACTACCACCAGCATGACTCCCTAACACTACCCAAACACCACTGCACTACCCTAAACCCTAAAACACTACCGCCAGCATGACCCCCTACACTACTCAAACACCACTGCACTACCCTAAACCCTAAAACACTACCCCCACATGACCCCCTACACTACACAAAAACCACTGCACTACCCTAAATCCTAAAACACTACCCCCAGCACGACCCCCTACACTACCCAAACACCACTGCACTACCCTAAACCCTAAAACACTACCCCCAGCACGACCCCCTACACCACCCAAACACCACTGCACTACCCTAAACCCTAGAAAAGAAACCCCACCCCATGCCCAATCCCCCTTACCTCTCACTCCTCATGGTTCCTCTCTCCTCGTGGTTCCTGCTTCACGTCATCTCTGAGGGGCGGTGCACGTCATTGTGAGGAAACGGAACAGCCTCTGTTTCCTTACAACGACATGGATCGTCTACATGTTTTTAGAACGCATGGTCATTTACCATACATACCTTTACAACAAAATTCGTTGTAAAGGCATGCGTGGTAAATGACCATGCGTTCTAAAAAATGCGTAGTAATGACTTCAGTAATGTACAACGCATGCGTGGTAATGCATGCGTTGTAATGGTATCGCAAAGTAAAAAAGTAGTTGTAACGGCTGTTTACCGATCGAAGCTGGCCCCTGTTCTTCAGTGATACGTTTATTTGATTAAATAGGAGGAAGGAATGTGGTTTTTTTACCGAAAAGTGCATTCCCGGCTGTTGTATTGTGAAAGTGTCCGCGTGGCCTGGTTTCACTTCCGGTGAGAGAGTGGAAGAGTCTGTTTGGATCTAAAGGAGTTCTGTTGTTGGACGGGGCCGGCGCGACATGTCATCAGAAAACATAGCTAATGGAAAGCGTCCTCCCTGAAGTGTGGAGCAGTGCCATGAGAGGTCAACGAGTGTGCATCCCACCGCAGTATGACCGTACCGCGTGACTCCATGTGCCGCCTCCAGGGTATGGGAGGCAGAAGCGGCATCGCAGGTCCTCTTGAAGACCGTTGTAGCACTAATTCTACATTTTGGTACTAGGGCATTTTAACTTCGTTGTTCCTGCCAGATACAAAGAGAAGATCCTGTGTTATTCAGCGCCCTCGTTACCTTTTTTGTGGGTTGTGGTGCTTGTCACTTCGCTGCCCCGCCGGTGCACACGACTGGGCACCCCACCTCGTGTGCCATCTGCAGGGCCTCTGCCCTCGGATCACTGGTTTCGGTTTCTGGAGTGGCAACATAAACAGTTGCTCCCAAAGGACTAGCCTGAACACTTAGGTGAATATCCCCTGCACCAGCATTCCACGGAAATTCTTTCCTAGCTCTCCCACGTCAACGAGCACGGCTCCGCTCGCGACACCGTATGACGTCATCGGAGCCATAAGAGGACCTCATCGGCGTGCTGACGTCAGTTCCACCCATTTTCTCTGTGCCACCGAGGCAAACAGGGGACCGAGACATTTTCACATGTATACATAGTATAATAAACATATATATATTCACTGAAAAAACCATTGGTTTCAGGCACGTTATAGTTAGAAATTAGCATTTAAAAAACCTTAGAAATTCACTGAAAAAACCATAGGTTTCAGGCATGTTATAGTTAGAAATTACCATTTAAAAAACCTTAGAAATTCACTGAAAAAACCATAGGTTTCAGGGGCGTTATAGTTAGTTGGACATTTCACTCGTACAAAACCATAGAAATTCCCCCGTTATAGTTAGTTCAGCTAACTATAACTCGTGCTGCCCGCAATGCACTGCTGATGACGTCACATATTACATCACACATGACATGGTCAGTGACATCACTCATGACATCACTGATGACATCTCAAATGACATCACTGATGACATCACTGATGACATCATCCAGTGAATGTGTGTTTTTCTGAAAATTAAATATGTTTTATATATGTATATCTCAAGGTCGATGGAAGAATAAATGGGTATATAAGTGTCTAAATGGATGATTTTTTTGTAAAATTGATTGTATAACTGACTAAGTGTATCTTAGTGAATACATGGGTTAGTGAGTAATGTTTAAATATGAAAATATCTATATCAGTCTCTCACTTTGTGTATAAGTGGCTGCATGGGTTGGTGAGTAGCTACATGAGTGTCTATATGGGTTATTAGTTGGTTTTTTGAGTATCAGTATGAGTGTCTGAGTGTCTGTATGGTTCGGTGGGGGGTATTACTTAGTGCATAGATGCATGAATGAGTCACTCACTGTTTGTATGTGTTGAAAACAGCATGTGTGCAGGACTGTATAGGTGGATGAGTATGTGTATGGGTGTGTTAGTGAGTGAATGACTGTCTCAATAGTGTATTTATGAGTAACTACATATGATTTAAACTAGTATATGTGAGTATTGGTGTATATAAGTGAGTATATGTGAGAGTGAGAGATTGGAAGAGTTCCTGTACAAATAAGTAGGTGTTTCTATAAGTGATTGTTTAAGAGAGTAAGTATGTGTAAGTTTCTGTAGAAGTAAGTGTGGTAGTGTGTGTATAACTGTATATGCAAGTAAATGGATGTTTGATACTTTGTTTGCATGTGTGACTATGTGTGTGAGTAACTCTATGGATGAGTGGCAGTGTGTAACAGGATGTATAGGTGTATGAGTACATATGATGAGTGAGTACATGTATGAGTGACTGTATAGGGACTGTTGGTGAATGAGTGGATGTGTGTGTAGATCTTGGAATTACTGAATAGGTGTGTTGTAACTGGTATTGGTATGTCCATTGTTTTGAAAATGTTAGTTTGTATTTTTGAGTGTGTGTATCAAAGGTTATATTAGGGTGAGAGGAGGTCTGCCACTCTAACACAAGGATGATGTCATCAGTGATGTTATCAGGGATGTCATTTGAGATGTCATCAGTGATGTCATGAGTGATGTCACTGACCATGTCATGAGTGATGTAATATGTGATGTCATCAGCAGTGCATTGCGGGCGCGCGAGTTATAGTTAGCTGAACTAACTATAACGGGGGAATTTCTATGGTTTTGTACGAGTGAAATGTCCAACTAACTATAACGCCCCTGAAACCTATGGTTTTTTCAGCGAATATATATATATATATATATATATATATATATATATATATATATATATATAGGGGGCACAGCAATTCACGGTGATAAATTCCTTTATTTTCTACCTCAAACGAAGTGCAGGTAGGGGTGAAGAGTTTTGCCACTGGGTAGTTATAGTTAAGTCTGTGTTTCCATAGTAAAATTATTTGTGTTCCTAATAAATTTGGCTCCGTTTGATGAATCTTCATGAAACTTTCCAGAAAAAATTCTCATCCACTTCAGCTCCTTCGTGGAAGGTTTCAGGGTGATCCATCAAGTGGTGGGCAAGAATATGAGTGGCCATAAAATTCATTTCCCCCATTCATTTTTCTATACGAAAATTGAAGAGTTATACCGCAAAAACCACTGAACAGATTTACACCAAATTTGGCAGAAAGGTAAATGTTCGTCCAGAAAGCGTTCTTTTTATGATATGGTGTAAACCTATTTTTTTTCCCAAATACTTTTTATTAGACAACCATATATTCCTATCTGACCACCAACAGAGGTGAAATATAGATTGATACACATATGGATCATGAAAGTTGACAGGTATTTACCCATGACCAATGATGACAACATTCTCATCTATTACTTTGGGTGATTAAATCATAAATACTAACAAAACACCCACTAATAACACCACAGCATGGTTGAAATACATTAGATAGTCTCCCACATATACCCACGCCTCCTGTCCCACCCGCCCCCGAAAGGTGCATTCATGCAGTGAAAGTTCTGATCTCTGCTTTGAGTGACTCCCTTGGCCAGGGGCATGGCTCTAAGTGAATCCAGCGATAAGCCGTACATCTACTCCCACATTTTATAATACTTCCGAGGGCAACCCTGCACTATATAAATAGGGTGTTCCAAGCCTAGGCAGTGGTCCAATGCCCCCTTCCACTGCTTCAGCGAAGGAGCAGCAGCATCTTTCCTGGCTCACACGATGTCCTGTTTCGCTATTACCAAGCGCAGCCACAGCAGGGCCCGCAGATTCCTGTTCCAGTCTATAGGCCGCATTTATGGGTGTTTTGCCGTAGGGCAGCACAGCAGGCCTTGCTGCTGCGCTGCCCTACAGC
This sequence comes from Calotriton arnoldi, assembly GCA_963921515.1. Taxonomy (NCBI): domain Eukaryota; kingdom Metazoa; phylum Chordata; class Amphibia; order Caudata; family Salamandridae; genus Calotriton; species Calotriton arnoldi. Next base: position 19,631 of record CAWUFW010021872.1, read on the forward strand.
AAAAGAAAAGGGCAGGAATGTGCTGTATCTATTAGATACGGTGCACTCCTGTCCTTTTCCCCTGCGCCAGTGCACAATGGGCTGCCGTGCGCCAATGCAGGCACCTTTGCTCCTTGGGGCAAGGGTGCCTGCGTTGCATGGATGACTATTTTTGTGCAGGAAGGGAAACCTTAATGCATCAAAACAATCACAAGATGATTTTTTTCTCTTTCTATGTGTGCTGCACAATGCAGCACACATGGAAAGAGGAAAAACGAGGAGAAATAAAGATATTTCTCCTCGTTGTGCCTCCTTTACGCCTTCCCTGGGGAGGCGTAAGTTTTTGGCAGTGCCTCAGACTTACGATTTCTCGTAAATCTGGGGCAGTGGCAAAAAGCCATGGATGTTGCTGGGAGCTGCCCCCAGCAATGCCCATTTCACGCAGTTTTCTGCGTCAAAAAAGGGGCACATATTTATAAAGCCATGAAAAGCCACATAACGTGGCTTTACATGGGCTTATAAATATGTCAGTGGTATATTGCACCACCGGAATATTAAAAAAGTGACGTTCCGGCGGCGCAAAAGTGCTGGTAGGGCCTCTTAAATTAGGCTCTTTGTTGTCGGAGATATGAAGCCAGGCGCACTGCTGAGTCTGCGGCAACACCTGCTTCAACACTACCCCCAAACAGTCAAAAACTCCATCCAAAAGGGTGCCAGGACAAGGCAGCTCCAGACTGTTTGCAAGAAGTCACCCCAGTCCGCCTGGCAGATCAGATATGCCGCTGACGCAATCTCCCCCCTCTCCCAGAGCCTCTCCCTTGTATAGTCTGTTCAGTAGTTTTTGATCAAGTAATGATCAAAAACTTTGTATATTTGACTCCGTGGACCCGACAGATCTCATGCTGGGATCTGATTGGCTGCAATGACATAATTAGTCCAGAGTCCTAGAAAAAAGATCATAAAAGGACTTGAGGGGGCAGGATACCCTGACTCCCTAGGCTTGGGGCCAAAAATGTTTAAAAAAATAATAAAAACAACATTACTGCAAAATCGCGGAGGATCCGCAAATCCACAGCAAAATAAAAAAAAGCGTGCTGCTGCAAAAAATTCCCCCTGGGATGGGCCTTGGGCGGTGGCAGAAAACCTATATTTAAGAGAGGGGTTCACATAACCCTCATCCCGAGCCTCTGGGAGGCCATTCTCTGGGGCTATCATCACAGTAAAGGGGAGGGGGCACCCCAGCCCCTCTCTCTGACCCTCTACTTGCTCCAGGGACCCCTTCTCTGAAGGTCGACATCGTAAAATATTGAAGGGGCAAGTGACCCCTCTCCCCAACCCTCCACAGGCCTCGGGGACCCCATCTCCTGGTGCTGACATCCTAAAACAGAAGAGGAGCACACGACCCCCTTCCCCCAGCCTCCGGGGTCCCCGTGGACCCCATCCCCTGGGAATTATCTAAAATTAGAGCGTATGGTACCCCAGGCCCCACTCCCTGACTCTGGAATGGCCCCAGGGACCGTATTCCCTGGGCCAGCTCAATTACTGTGTCCTGGAGAGCCCACCCCGGGGACACAGTAGCTGCCCTGCCTGCATTAGAGCAGGCAAGGAATTATATGTCTGCTCCCACCTGGCAGGAGGATTTTTAAAGCTCCCTCCAAGTGGGAGCAGACATGCCTTCCCTACTCACACTGTACACTGTTTAATACCTCATTAAATTTGGGGAGGGCAAGAGCAGTGAGCCTCACTGCTCCCCTTTTTTACACTAAGTAAATATGTAATTTAATGTGTTTATACCCCTTCATATCACCACTGGGTAAATTCAGAGCCTTCCTATAAGGAGTTCTTTTAATAACCCCACATTCCACAATAAGGTCACTTCAATGCTTCACACAGTGGATGCTTACAGTGCAAGGTTAAAGGCAGCATTGCAAGTCTAATTAGTATATGACAATATTATGAGTATTCTAAAATGTTTTATGCAGTGTCTTTGGTGGCCAGAAACATCACACAACAGACAAGGTAATTGTTCTTTAATATATGTAATATGGCAAGAACAAGAATTTTGGGCACCATCTAGTCCTTTAGAAAGGTATGTCATGCATTGGTTATATTTAATATGACATACATGCACATTAATGCACCTCATCATAAAAAAGGCTATGTTTTGGTTGATTAAAGTTTTGATTTGATTTAAATTTGTAAAGCACAATTAATGCCCTTGGGTGTCTTGGCGCTGATGTCTGCTCTTCAAAAATCACAAAAGAACATACTTTTTAGACAAGCAAAGAGACAAGTTTTTAAACGCTTTCTAAAAATCCTAAAGTTTGATTGTGACCTTAAATGCAGTGGCATTTGATTCCAGAGAAGAACAGTAGCATGCACAAAGCTTCTGCAATCTCAAGTGGCTTTAAAAATCTTGGGGAATACCATAGTCTTAGCAAAGGTAGATCGCACACATCTTCAGGGGGTGTACCATGACATTTTTACCCTCAGATAAACAGGACCTGTTCCATGCAGTGCTTTGTGTGCCATACAGAGTGCTTTAAAAGCAATTCTGCTTTTGAACTGCAACCAATGTAGGTCCTTGTGTTATGCTTCATAAGTACCCCAATATAGACCCGAGTATCCTCTGAACCTTTCACCTACATTTACCGTACCATTACACTACATAACAGGTTTTTGGTATTGACCTTTTACCTAGTTAAGCGCTGCATAAAATGTTGAGTGGTTTTCCCCGAAAACTAGCCTCATTAATTCTGCATGAAGATTCTCAGAATCACAGCGTTATCCTCGACCGGCATGACACAGCAAGGTAGAATCCCCTGAGGGTACCTTTTGGGTATATATACACCACATCTTTGTCAAGGCAGGCAGAGGAGAAAGACTTCCATGCTGACACACTGATGCGAGACGCTGAGGTTCCTGCACGCGGATACTCCAGTTCGCAGTGGCTTGACATCCCTCGTGGGGTGTCCATCTCGAGACCAAGACAGGGTCCCAAAGTCTCGCACTCAAGGTAATGGGGTTGGCTTCATCCTAGGGGGGGTCTTGGCTCTACACCTACATACATGCTAGGTACACTTAGGTACATTTAGTTAGGGTTGTATCGTAGGAGTAGGTATTATTACTGTCATGTATTTATATACCTGCCTATATTCATTGTTTTAGCACTATGGTAGGAATCTACCATCCTTTTACTCTGTTGGTGCTTATAATAATTTATATCTGTTTCTCTCTTATGGTTGTTTCAGCACACCTATTTACACTACAATGACGCTGGTTCAAGGAATGCTTATTGAAACCGTCCCCACCGTTTATTCTGTGTATCTCTCTGAAGACTAAGTGAGCACGAGTGACTGAGCGAAAAGTACTGTACTGTTGCCATGATCCCTGATGGGACAGAGTTGTCATGTTTGATAGTTGCCATGAACTATTCTCTCCTTGGTAAGAGGAGTTTATAGTGGCACTGTGAGCTATCTGGTATACAGGTGAACATGCCCGGTGGGGGTGTCTGGAATCAGTCTGGACACCAATCCCTCAGTCTATGGTGTCTAAACACGCAGATCCTATATAGGTTTATAGGAATTACACGACATGGCGCCGCCAACGTTGGTTTGGTACTTATTTACCGGTCAAATCTAAGTAGTTCAGTTGAGTTTTTCTCAGAGACCCCACTCACATTTTTCCAAAGACGTCTGGAGTAGGAGGGAAAAATCCGCCACAGCTGAGTAGGCATATCCTATGTATTGGCTGTAGGTTTATTCAAGCTTGAAGGACAAACAGTTCCTATTGTGCATAAAACATTATCGCAGTTTCCTTGAAACTTTTTCAACACAATGATTGACGAAGATTTCTTTGCACCAGTGAGTGCACCGCGTAATGTTTTCGCATACCACCAATGGGAACATTGCCCAATACCACCGAAAAGTAGTTCACAAACGTTTGTACAAAAGTTTGCTTATTTTTTTGGGTTCAATACATCTGATCCACGCTCATATTATTATATGTTTGCACCTTCATTGCAAAGAAAAGTATGCTCACTAACACAAAACAGATATACTCTGCATCCTTTATTGCCCATCTGTCTGAACAGGGTTTCGGCTTATGGAAGGACACCATAGACATAAAATCTGTCTGGGGTACTAAGGACTGACAAGTTCAGGGAACGGAGGCACTATTTAGAGCATGCCTCATACCACAACAAATCATCTTCCGGAACAACACTGTGCAACAAACTTCTTGTCTTGGGTTAGCCAAGATTAAGGATTTGAACACGCCAAGTATCCCCTTTTGTTCACTCTTTGAGAGTTGGCAAAATTACAAAGAAAATTGTGGGGGTACACTAGATAGCATCATGCAGGGCATTTCATACAATTCAACAGACCCCAATTGGAAGGGATGGTTAGTTTGGCCTCTTTATCTGTCACTAAACTGTTTTTTGAAGGAGAGATATATTTAACAGATACTCTCAGTTATACTTATCATATGGATACGCACACCACACGGTCCTTAGATATAGAGTGTGTGTTTTATGTTTTGTGAGTGAATGTTTTTGTATTGTCCCATCTCGCTGGCATAACACAGCACTGATTACCAATTATAACGGATAAAGATAAGAAAAATATATCACAGAAATATATCACTTTTCTTTACAGGTCAACACCACATATGGTGCAGTTTGGATGTGTTATGTTATTTTAACTCTGTTTTTATTCTTCCAGAACCCATTCAGCAATATACCTACTGGGGTATAGTATACTGTGCATGTTAAATTTATGTGCACCACTTAGTTAAGATTATATGTAAATACACAGTTGTTTTGATTTGAGTGTAGAAGGGATCTCTTCTAGGTCCTGATGAGAAGCCAGGGGAGGGCTTCAAAACATGTCGACACAGGAGACACTGCTCATCAAAAGCATAGTATCTCCATCTCATTCCCCACTTTTAACGATACCAGCTCAAAGGAACATTGAAATTTATTTTTTCCACTGAGCCAGGTATTTTTTAATTTTTCACCATTCACCATTCACTCACTTCTGACCCTTCCACTCACACTCCTACACCACACATAGTATTGTTTTTCATAACCAGTGCTCCCACGTAGTCGTAGGTCGTAGCACGCCCGTCCCTCAGCGGGGCGGGAAGACCCGATGATGAAGCATGCCACCAAGTGTCCTTTTGGTGGGTGAGGGGTATTTAAACAAAGCTGTGTGCTTTCCACCATTGTAGGAGACACATGTAGTCTGGAGGAACACTTCTATACTTTCCGATAAGGGTGAATCTCTTTGTTTTTTGACAATATAACTTGAGGAGGACGTATCGACCTCTTCTGCTCTTTTGAGCATTACCTCTTCACTCCCTTCTTGTGTTACTTTGATATTTGTGCTACTTACCTGATTATTTCAAAGTATTCTTGTGTATTGTGTTGATATCTTCGGGTAGGAGATATACCAATGTGTCGGTGACTGTGGTGTAGAATAAATAGACTTATTTTTACATAAACACTGCGTGGTTCATTTTCATTTAACTTACACAATTGATTAAAGTTGGTAAAACAAGCTGCTTTACACTCCTTCAAGATAAGCCTGAAGGATGCTATCCACAGCTACCACTTTGAAAGCTTTTTATGGTTATCAAAGACCACTAAAATCACTGTAAGGGTTGCCTGGATTAGTGCAAGGTGCAACACTTGAATAAGTGTGCACCATTAACTTAGCCAGCCTCCTACAGATTGCAACAAAGTTTGTACTGTGAGGATCATGGACGTCTTTTAGGGGTCGACCCCTGGCATGCCCATTGTGACCCCTGACACTGCCTTTGAGACCCCTAGCGTTAGCAGTGGGAAAATCAGTGGTAAGAACAGAAACAGCTCATCCCTATGGGCGTTGGCCAGTGCTTCCCTGACCTTATTTTCGTCAATTTTTAAATTATATTAATAGTGAATAATATTACATTATTCACTATTAGTTTAATAAAAACCGGAGTACAAATAGCTGGACTATGACTTTCCCTGCCAGCTGAGTAAGTAAAAAAATGCTTTTAAATGTATGTTGTGGGCTTGATTGCAGTTTTGAGTATGTTTATGAAAGAGAGAGTGTGTGTATGTGTAAATGTGTGTGCATGTTTAGGCAGAGTGTGTGTGTGTGTGTGTGTGTGTGTGTGTATGTGTGAATGTGTGTGTATGTATAAGCATATTTATGTGTGAGTGAAAGTGAAGGCCAAGGGGCATGTGAAGTCACTTCCGCTACCCCTGCTGTTTTGGTGAATTGATGCCCATGGTGATGATGATCCAGCTTTGGCGGTTGTAAAGTGATTCTATACTATTGAGTCTTCACAAACTGTGATATGCGAGTGCAAAAACATTTTAAACAGTTGAGAGTCCTCCCACATATACCCACAAAGGTAGAAAGAGAAATATCTGTTCCTGATTAAACATAGCAAAGTCTAGGGATAGGTCCAGGAGAACTCTCTCTCTTAGGAGAGGAGAAGATTAGGAGCAGAGAAATCAGATCAGTTTTGAGAAATGTGAATCACTGTGTATATTTCCAGAGGAGGAGATGGAATATCAGTTTAGTTTGTTCACACTGATCTTCTGCATTTTAGCAATGATGAAATTGGCAATATTTTAAGTGACTTATGGTGAGTGCGGGCAATGTGGCTTTGAAAGTGAGTTGATGCAGTGTTTTTTTTAAACTTATTTTTATTTCAGAATCGCTCAATCATCAGGATACATGGTGTCTCACGCAATCGCAGTGCATGACAAGTGACAAAAATGTGTCCCATACATCAGAGAGCCATCTTGTCCCCACATCAGTCCCAGGACCATCCCAGTATATCAGCTCATGGCTAACATCTCAAATCATATGTCTGTGTGCTGAGTGTGCTGTACAATTCCTATGGAATTAAATATGCAAGAATGTACAATAAACAAGATGTTCAAAAGCCCCAAAGAAAAATAATCATGGCAGCAACATACAAGATCTTAACTCATATAAGTGGGCTTGGATACATACTAGAGTCTATCTAACCTGCCTCCCAGGTCAGACCCTCAACCCACTTAGTTATAAGGTAACAGGAATGTAACGTGGGGTACCAGGTTGGAGCAGAGTCTATCCGCCAACATAGGTGCTTCATTTATCCATTATACAATAATGGTCTCGCAGGAGACCAGGGACATCTTATGGATTTTGGGGCCCTGGGCCAAACGTATTTTAGGGGCACATGATTGGAACATCTTTGAATTTATGATCCATTTCCAGCTCTTTCATGCCATCTTTGGCCGGGTCACTGACAGTGGACAGGCACACTGGTCCATAGTCTAAATGTTTTTACAACTAATATTTAGTGATAGTGAGGTGTGTTTTCAGTATTGTAACACAGCAGCAGTTCACTTATATTACTGCAAATAATCTATGTGACATATGAATATGTGAGGCCCTCCTTGGATCTGAACGAAAAACAAAAGCAACATTTCTCTGCAAAATGTCTGTTTCAAATACCATTTTACTTTCATTTATTTTGAATATTGGTGATGTGTGAGAGTCTATTACAATCTGTGTAAGAATTATTCAGGGTCACCAAGGCTGGACTCTCTGCAGAACCGAGCTGGCTCTATCAGGGGGCCCCCTGAAAGGCTGGGGGCCTGGGCCAGAGCCCACTTTGCCCATGCCTTAAAACGTCTCTGCAGGAGACTACATCTCTATCCCATTTAGGTCTGCTAGACCTGTGTCTTTCCCCAGTGCAGTCTGTGAAGCACATATCCAATCATTGAATACAAGCTCCACATTTAAATCTCTCATCCAACATAATTTAATCGATCAGTGGATCAGTCTCCTATGTCCACGTGGGCGAGGTGGAGTTCGCTGTACGGGTTGAGCCCGTTGCCACCACTTCCATCCGCTCAGTCGTCAGCAGTTTCTCCAACATTTCCCCCCAGGCCTCCAAATCACTCTTCGCATTCTCATCGGTAAGAACAGAGCGCAGGCGTCGCTCCTCTGCCACGCCTCATTCACACACATACGTCTTCCATTTATCCAGCCGGGGAGGTGCAGGTTGCGTCCAATGTATGGCTATATGGCGTTTGGCCAACTGCAGTCCCAATAGGGTAAATCTGTATTGCATACGGGTCCCAGGTCTGGGGACCGGAAGAACCCTCAAGAGACAATGCTTAACGCCTGTTGTCTACCGTAATACACCTAAAATCTCTGACCAGTAGGTTTGTAGTTGGGTACAATCCCAAGTCATGTGTACGAACGCCGAGGGCTCCATGCCGCAGCGGCGGCATGCCGATGAGTGCACTGCGTTAAATCTAGTCAGTCTATGAGGGGTCAAGTATGTGCGATGTAAGTAGTAAAATTGCACAAGTTTAAAGCAAGCATTGTTAGCCACCTCCAGGACCTGTGCAAACTCTCAGCGCCACTCTCCCTCCATAAGGGCCGATGTCAGGTCCGTTATCCATCTACCCTGGATCTTTTATACGTAAATTCTACAATCTGCTTTCAAGGCTTTAAATAAGAGGACATCAGTCCCTTGAAGGAGCCCTGATCGAGTATAGCATTAAAGTATGGGACTCCACAGGTTCATCTGGGTTTGGTCGTCCAAAACTCGTGGGATGTGCATGATGTTTTCGCATACTGCGAAATATGACCCTCCGGGATCTGATAATAATCCCTCGCATCTGTGAAGGATATAAAAGTCCTGTTGAGGTATAAGTCACATGCCGCTACACAACCCCCTTACACCATCTCGCGAGGTCCATCTCTATTTGGATGTGACAGAAGCTGTGGAGCCAGCAGAGGGGGAGCAATCGTGCGTACGGGGATCTGCGTAAGACCAAGGTAACTGCCTGTTCCCAGGCACCTGCAACATGACAAACCACAAACGGACAATCCAGAGGGGTCCGCAAACCCATCATGAGGTATCTTGGGAGTTCTACCCCAGCACCTCAATCTGCCAACAGTCCCTTCTCATTGTTAGGACCCTCAGCACACCACTGTACCGCATACTGTAATAATCCTGCGAGGTAGTAAAGGCCAAGATCAGAAAGACAGAGGCCCCCTAATTCCATATCTAATTTCAGTACCTGTAATTTCACTGTGCTGCACTTTGTGGCCCACACCAGGGATATTAGAAGGCTATATAGGGTGGCAAAGGTAGCCCTGGGAATGCAGCAGTCAAAGTTCTGGAGAGCATAGAGGCAGGGAGGGAGCAATCCATCTTGGCTAGGACCACCTGCCCCATAACAGAAAGGGGTAGGTGATTCCAGAAGTAGATAGATGTCTCTAAGCCTGAGATGACAGCTCTCAGGTTCAAAGTATATTGGGTCTCGGCAGTATGGCCAATCTGCATGCCCAAGGAACGAAAATGATCACACTCCCATCAAAACTCTGTAGCGGTGAGGGCCGTAATCTCTTTCCTCACCAGGGCAGCCAGGGGGAATATAACCGACTTCTGGCGATTGACATGCAGCCTGACACAGCACAAAACGTAGTCAACACTACTAAAAATTGAGGTACTGCTCTCTCTGGGGGATGGATATACAGAAGCATGTCATCTGAATATAGGGAGATAACAAGTTGATGCAGTGTTTCATTGATAATAAGTTTGTTAGGGCAAATGTATGAGGATCTGATTTTGCCTTCACAATGGTTTGCTATGTTGGTGTAAATAAGGCTTGATGCGATTTTATTTATAGTTTGATATCGTTAACTTCATTAGAGTAGCATTGGGAATCCATTTTAGTTATTTTTTGAATTTTTAGTTTGCTTGTAGCTAAAGTATTAATGGCATTGAGGGTACCATGCCTATTGTAAAGGTCTGAGGTTGTAAAGGTATTCTTGAAATATAGCCTTGGAAAAGAACTGCTGTGCTAGTACATCAAAACATATGTTTTCATGTGAATAATTCAAAGCCTTTTGCAAATACAATTCACAATATATAAAAGAAAACATCTATTTGTTTACACGACCTTCGTTATATGTACCTACAAACCTTATTGTGGAGCTTTCCCCCACAAAAACCTTGAATGAAAATTGGCAGGGCATTGGAAAATGATATAGATTTTGTTGGTACATTTGATGTTTCTCTCTAGAATCCTCTTACTGCCTCCAGAATAAAAAACAGAAACATTGATCAGCATGAGGCAGGAGTGTTTGTTACATACAACAAGTATTATTCTTCAAAGTTGAAGAAGATGTGAATTCATTATTATCACTTCAATTTCCTTTACAGTGTTTCCATTCTCAAGAATATTAGCAGTATATCCATACAATCAAACCCGAATGTACGGGTGTTACAATTAGTAATACAACGGAGTCACGTGGTCTTGATGATACATTTCTTGATTTATTTCTATTCTTTTTGGGATACAGATAATAATTCAGCCCAGCCAACGCGTTTCGTCCAAACGGACTTCATCAGGGCTGAAAAGATTAAAACATGTACAAAAATTGGTATCATATTTATCAAAATACACATAATCACAACTAGATAATATTACATCCTATTCGAAAAAGACCAATGAAAATAGAACCAAAAAATAAGTGCATATCCAAAACCGTGACTCCATTACAAGAAAAAGAAGAGAACATGATATGTATTTACACCAAAACTAATATCATTATTCACAACAGTTATAGAGCTGTTTATGCATCAGCGATCGAAAATACAATTTGTACATCCAAATGTTATTTATACATACATTTTTTAACAATAAAACAGTCATTTACAGTAAGTAATCATCTCTATTATTCCACTAAAGAAATATACCAATGGTGCCTGTACACTCACTTGCAGTTTTTCATCCAAATTCTGGTATGTCTTCTATAAAAATGCCCTACGCTGCACATAAATAAATCTCAAATGGTAGTCTGTGAGAGAACATAAATAATATTCTGCAATGATGACTCTATAGATCATGAATATAACCTGAATTGATATATCAACTAGCCTCATTACTTACATCAAACACTATCTTTGTACCCTTCCGTGTGTATGTAGTACGGAATGTATAATTTTAGTCCTCCTTCTTTGCAAGGGATAAGATCTCTTTCATGGGATCTAAGGATCTGAATAAACACTCAAGATATAATCTATATCTTGGTACTTTTAAGTTTCCTCACATTGTTACAAATTACCCGTACTAACATCCTCCTTCTAAGCCAAGAGAGCAGCATGTATAATTAACTAGATGATATCATTTGACAAATGCCATGCCTAACTACCCTTTCCCCTGTAACAGGACCTAACATCATGGGCACTTACTTCTATCTTCCATAGTGCAGATCAGGCAGTACCCTCCATCTTCCGAAGTCAGGATGCAAATGACATCCAAAAAGGATGCTACCGCTATTTAAACAAATTTCTTAACCAATAGAAATACGTATTGAGTTTCCTCCAATCGTGTTCTATTATACCTCCCAAGCCTTGTGTGGTGATTAGTTCTCACACTGGTCCACCTAACCCTATGGTTGATCATATTCATTATTCAGACGTTTCAAACTGACGCTACATATATATTCACATCTAGACCCCTTTGTCAAGGTTAACCTGATCAAACCTGGAAAATAAACTCATAGTGTGATTATTCAACATAAATATTATCGCAAATCACAAAAATATTTTTTTCTATTTGTTATTTTAATCACTACACCATTGTTATTCAATATGATTTCTTAACCAATTTAGATCCATGTTAGACTCCCTCCAGTTATATGTTGCCTTACATCCCGAGGCCGACACAGTAACATGTTCTCACTCCGGTTCGTCCGCAAAGCTGTCCAATGTGTATTCTTTTACCTGCTCCTCATCTTTGACCAATCCCCAGACAGTATTTGCTACCTTAACCAATCATGTCAGTCTATTGCTTTGCACTTTGTCTGTCAAACCAATCAATTTATGGAGTCTACACGATGACCACATGTTATACAACCATCCCTCTGGTATACGTTATTCCAAGTCTACATTTCCAAAGGGACTATACCATAATGCTAGTAGACTTAATGAGACTGTGATGACCTTCCTGATATGTAAAAACGGGCCTGCGTATTGCTTTTCCTTCAACTCATTTTTCAACCAATCCGTGAACCGTATTTGCTTCCTCAGCCAATCACATCAATCTGTTCATTTTAGCCTTAGTCCATCAATTCAATTGATTTTTCGAATCTAAAATATGTCCACATAACATGTGCATTTTGTAAAGCGCACTTATCACCTATGGGTCTCAAGGTGCTGAATAACAGATGTTTATTGTTACCCAACTTAATGGTACTCATTTTATCGACCTCAGATGGATTAAAGGCTGAGTGGACCCGCCGGGATTTGAACCTTGGACCATGATGTCGAACACAGGCCCCTGCAGTGGATGCATTAGTCTACTAAGCCACCAGACCCCACATCTTTGCCAACCATCCACCCAGTATGCAGTGTTTAAGGTCTATATTCCAAAAGGGACAATATACTCTCTAACTGCAATAAGAAGACGTAATCCAATTAAATTACATACAACGTATACTAGCTGCAGTTTAAATGGGCCAGTTCGCAGTATCTATCGATGCAAGACAGGGCAATATGTATTCTTTTACCTGCACCTCATCTTTTGACTAATCTCCACACAGTATTTGCTTCCTTAGCAAATCACGTCAATCTGTTCGTTTACTGCTATATCTGTCAAACCATACCAAGAATGGGCACTACACAGTTTCTTCCTTCACCTGATCTTTCGACCAATCCGTGCACCGTATATTTGCTTCCTTAACCAATCATATCAATCTTTTAATTTTAGCCTTAATCCATCAATCAAATCAATCGATTTTTCAAGTCTTCAAGAAGTCCACATCATTTCCAACCATCAACCCGGTATGCAGTGTTAACAATCTATATTTCAAAAGGGACAATGTACTATCTAGCTAAAATGGCAAAACGTAATCCAATTAAATTACATACATCATATACTAGCCACGGTGTTAACCAGGCTAGTTCACAGTGAACCAGTGAGACTTCGCTTCATCAAAAATCCAATAACTAGTAGTAGGTGAATCAAAGATTACTAAACAGATTCAAAAAGTAACTGGCATGAAACAGTGACTAAGTAAAGAAAGTAATGAAATTCATTTTTCACATTCAGTCCTTGCTGAACAGATCTCAAACGACTGATACATTTTGTCTCCTCTTGTCGTAACTTCAAAATCCTATCACCTCCTCTTTCATCTGTGTCAACTCTTTGGATACCGTGAAACTTGAAACTACAGTTACTAGGATGGTTATCTTTTATGTGTTGTGCTAGGGGGGACCGTGCATCATTGTTACTGACCGCTCTACAATGTTCTTGGATTCTTAACTTTAACTGTCTTTTTGTGCTACCCACATATATCTTGGTACAGCTACATATTATGATGTATACAACAAAACATTATAATTCATAAACTGTTCGATGTAGTGAGTGGCACTAGTGTTATGTCTAAACTTTTTTACTTTGTTAAGGCCATGGCTACAGACTACACAATTTCCACAAGTGAAAAAACCTGTTGGTTGTGGTGGCAACCAGTTTCTTGTAGGGAGACTAATCGGTTTAAGGTAGTTTCTCATAATTTTATCCCTGATGGTCGGGCCTTTCCTATATGTGACTCTTGGCCTGTCCGATATAATATCTGTCAATCCTGTGACGCCTCTTAAGAGAGACCAGTTTTTACAAAGAATTTTGTAGATGAAAGAATGGTCCTGACTGTAAGTAGAAACAAAACTTAGTATTCCTGGCTGACTTTGCTGAGGTTTCTTAACTAGAGTGTCAGAACGTTGTATATCCCGAAATCTGTTCTCAGCTTTATTCAAAATCTGTTCTCCATAGCCTCTGTTTTTCAACCTATCTTTCAAATTGTACATACAGGTGTTAAAATCTCATTCTTCACTACAATTCCTCCTGATCCTGATCATCTCTCCATAAGGGATCCCATTTGTGATGCTACAGGGGTGCGCACTATCCGCTCTTAAGATGTTATTTGTAGATGTCACCTTTCGGTATAATCTACTTTGAATACTATGGTCTGTAACACATATCTCTACATCAGGAAAGTTGATAAGGTTAGGATGATGACACATAGTAAACGCAACATTGAAAACATTATTGTTGAGATACTCTGTATATTCGTCCAGATCTTTGTCATTTCCGGTCCATATAATCAGAATTTCATCAATATAACGACCCCAGCAAAAAATATAATCCATCCATTTGCCAACAGATGAGGCCCAGGCATACTCCCTCTCAAACCATCCCATAAAGAGATTAGCATAAGAGGGAGCAAACCTCGCCCCATTGTGGAACCCTATATCTGGTGGTACCACTGTCCGTCAAACAGAAAATAGTTGTTAGTAAGAATCAAATGGCTCATTTCAATGAGTATCATTGAGTGTTCCATCAGGCTGGCTAAACAAAAAATGTTTTAAAGCTCTCAATCCTTATTCATTTTGAATGCAGGTGTACAAGCCTACTACATCCAGAGTTACAAAGCTCATGTTAGTTTCCCAAGTGAGTACATTGTCTCTTTTGAAATATAGATCATTAACACTGCATACTGGGTTGATGGTTGGAAATGATGTGGACTTCTTGTAGACTCAAAAAAATAATTGATTTGATGGACTAAGGCTAAAACGAATAGATTGATATGATTGGATAAGGAAGCAAATACGGTGCGCGGATTGGTTGAAAGATGAGGTGAAGGAAAAGCAATACGTAGTGCCCGTTTTTACATATCATGGCGGTCATCCCAGTCTCATTAAGTCTACTAGCATTATGGTATAGTCCCTTTGGAAATGTAGACTTAGAATAACGTATACCAGAGGGATGGTTGTATAACATGTGGTCATTGTGTAGACTCCATAAATCGATTGGTTTGACAGACAAAGTGAAAACCAATAGACTGACATGATTGGTTAAGGAAGCAAATACTGTGTGGGGATTGGTCAAAGATTAGGTGCAGGTAAAAGAATGCACATTGGACAGCTTTCCGGACGTACCGGAGTGAGAACGTGTTACTGCGTCTGCCGTGGGATGTAACAAGCCTTGGGAAGTATAATAGAACGCGATTGGAGGAAACTCAATACGTACTTTTTGGGTGACGATGTTTTTTTACATAGCAGTAGCATCCTTTTGGATGTCATTTGTATCCTGATTTCGGAAGATGGAGGGTACTGCCTGATCTGCACTAAGGAAGATAGAAGTAAGTGCCCATGATGTTAGGTCCTGTTACAGGAGAAAGGGTAGTTAGGCATGACATTTATCAAATGATAGCATCTAGTTAATGATACATGCTGCTCTCTTGGCCTACATGGAGGGTGTTAGTATGGGTAATTTGTAACAATGTGAGGAAATTTGAAAGTACCAAGATATAGATTATATCTTGTGTGCTTATTCTGATCCTTTGATCCCAGGAAAGAGAACTTATCCCTTGCAACGAAGGAGGACTAAAATTATACATTCCGTACTACATACACATGGAAGGGTACAAGGATAGTGTTTGATGTAAGTAATGAGGCTATATTTACATATCAATTTAGGTTATACTCATGATCTATAGAGTCATAATTACATATTAATATTTATGTTCGCTCACAGACTACCATTTGAGATTTATCTATTTGTAGCGCAGGGCATTTTTATACAAGACACACCAGAATTTGGATGAAAAAGTGTACTGGCACCTTAGGTATATTTCTTTAATGGAATAATAGAGATGATTACTTTCTGTAAATGACTGTTGTATTGTTAAAAAATGTAGGTATAAATAACATTTGGATGTATAAATTGTATTTTCGATCTCTGATGCATAAACAGCTCTATAACAGTTGTGAATAATGATATTAGTTTTGGTGTAAATACATATCATGTTCTCTTCTTTTTCTTGCAATGGAGTCACGGTTTTGAATATGCACTTATGTTTTGATTCTATTTTCATTGGTCTATTTTGAATAGGATGTATCATTATCTAATTGTGATTGTGTGTATTTTGATAAATATTATATCAATTTTTGTACATGTTTTAATTTTTTCAGCCCTGATGAAGTCCGTTTGGACGAAATGCATTGGCTGGGTTGAACTATTATCTGTATCTCCAAAGGAACAGAAATAAATGTATCATCAAGACCACATGACTCCGTTGTATTACTAATTGTAACACCCGTACATTCTGGTTTGATTGTATGGATATACTGCTAATATATTTGAGGATGGAAACACTGTAAAGGAAATTGAAGTTATGATAATGAATTCATATCTTTTTCAACTTTGAAGAATAATGCTTGTTGTATATAAAAACACTCCTGCCTCATGTTGATCAAGTTTTTGTATGTGGTGGTTTATGGGCAATAGGATCACAAACAGTTGAGCAGTTTCCAAATGTGTTACTGATAAGATTGATAATATATTAGTGCTACTGTTGCATAGCCTTATTGCCCATTTTGCTCTTTTTTGGTAAAAACGAGCAACATGTTTGTGGTTTTGCTGACCCTGCTTGTAACAGGTTTCATTGGTGAGTAATTGTCCAGTCTTATAGCCATTGCTCCTTTCTTGCTATTGGATGCAGACCTCTATCTAATCCCGTACAAAATTGCACAGTTTGTCTGGACATTCTCTAAAATCTCATTCTAAAGTAGTTTTTCTGGTGTTATTGCTTTTGCTTAGTGGATATATTATGTATCTTTCAACTGTGAAATTCTATTAAGGCCCTTATTTAGAGTTTGAAGAACATAGTACTCTGTACAAACACAGAGGAGTACCCTGTTTCCTAAGCCCTTGGTCCGCCTGATTTGCTTAGAGGTTCTATTATAAGGTATAGATACGTTTATTGGGAAATATGTCCATAAAACTTGCTAGAAATGAAATACAATAAAAATTAAATAATACAAATCATCATCATAATAATACAGGAAAATGCTTAATCTAAATAATTGCCATTGGCTGAGACTCTATATTTAATAAAAAATTAAGAAGCAGGCGATTCCTACTGCAACATCAAACAAGTTCAATTTTCTCATTTCTTGACCATGTATGGTGTGTTTAAAAATTGGTTCCAAACACTTTCTACAAACAGTTATATAAAAGGGACAATTAATGAGAACTTGACATATAGAACAATTCATTTTTAAAACACATTGGCCCATACCATTTTTGTCCTGCTTGTTTTTAGACCATTCTGGTCTTGAGACAATTGGATTACAGCCAAGCCATATTTTGAGTATTTGTATACGCAACTTGGGATTGGGTAAATTTGGTATATATGGAAAAAGATCTGCTTGACCTCAGGTACTGAATGTAAACATAAGAGAAGGTTTTTTGTTGTTTTTTTTTACATTTTATTGAGTTTACAAACAGGTGCTAAAACATAACACTATATATTCTGGTCACATTTCAATACACTGCAGTTTGATTTGGAGACATGAATACATATATGCAGGTGGTACAATACTGTAATGTTGAAGGAGCCACCATTTTGGGATGCCAAGAGTGCAAGTGCAGGCGTACCATACCAGCATCATTACCTGTATTAGTCTGAGGGTGAGCAAGGGTCCATCCCTCCTTGTCATTTTGTGAGTTTGAGTGGGAGAAATGGTTTCTTGAGCAAAGAATTCATATCCAACCTTTGGGACAGTCGAAGGGTAAAGTCTATCAAAGTAAATTTGTTTAAAAATGGCACCCACATTCCTACAGTTCCACTGAGCTATGCATAGTTTTAATTTAATTGATTCGCCTAACCAGAATTATGGCACATTTCTTTTTGCTGGTAAGGATTTCCTACCAACATAGTTTAGATATTTTTGTACGATATTCACTTATAGACAGCTTATTTATTAAACTTAATAGTTGAGAGCCTGCCATGTGGTACTCTGATATCAGATTTAATTCACATTGGATGCTTTGGACCATGGTCCCCTTAGGTTAACTAATCATACATTTTAATGCTCCACTCTGAATGGGCTCCCAAATGTACCCCGATTCTAAGCACAAAACCTCCACTCTATACTGAGCCAGAGGGGACATTTTACACTCATAGGCTTTCATAAGAGAGCCAGTAAGAATCCCCATACAATACAATCGGTGGAGAGCATGCAAAGTGCGCATGACGGTTTGGCTGGCCCAAGACAGCCTGCCAAACCATCATGCGCACTTAAAGTGCAGCAGCAACAACTCCTGCTCCCTCTCCCAGGCTGTGACAAGCCTAGCCCTGCCCGCCCTGCCCCAACCTGGCCGGCTTAGAAAATGCTAATAACGTAACATTATTAACGTTGCGTTATTATTATTTTCTCTTCGTTTTTACACTTAGTGGGGCGACGCTCCTCCGCCTTAGTAGAGGAGCCGCCTGGAGTGTAAGTCATGTAGTCATATTTCCACAAGTGCTCTACTATCGCAATCAGTTTCTCCGTCTCAGCGAGCATCCACTTCCTGCCCTCTAATGTCTCCCCCAGCTCCGCAGGCAGTCTGTTAAGGACCGTCTCTTGCTGCCTAATATCCGATGGCAGCTGAGTGCGAAAGATGAACCATAACATGGCTGTCATATTGTGCTTTCTATATGCAGATCCGGTCAGTCTAATCCTGCGATGGCTGCCCTGAAGTCTTGAGAGATCAACAATAAGAAATATGACATTGCATGACTTCAGCGGTCAGCTTCGGGTCAGGCCAAATCAATTAATCAGCTTACAAGGAATTCAAACTACAGCAATTTCTTTCTGACAGTTATCTCTCTAGACATGTTTACTTATATTAGGCTAGGACAAACCTTAACATTTCAGTGCACATTCTACCTCAACAACCTTCCAAAATGTAAACTTCTGTTTAAACCAGTGGTTCCCAAACGTTTTCGACCTGTGGCTCCCTTGACTTATTGGCCAATGGCTGCGGCTCCCCATTGTGTTACTTTTTTTAGTGGGTTGGGGAATATAAGCCAATCCTTGGGAGTACTTCCATTTTTCTAATGTTCTATTAGCGTGATGTCAGAAGCAAGCTGTATTGTGTAATCTTTGAGCTTATATTTAATGTGATAAAGCGAAACAACAACCCCTAAATTCAGCATGGCTCCAGAGACAGGACTGACTGAAAGAGTCACACATGAAATATGTGACAGCAAATCGTTGGGCCTCGGGTACAGGGTGTGCACAGAGTGATGGACCATTTTAAGTTCTTTAATATTCCTTCTTCTCAGAGAATGCACGACTTACATAGCAATCCACTGCCTTCACTGATGCAGACCTGAAGACAACCGGAGTGTTACTAACATGGCCACTTCACTGCACGTTCCCGTATTTTCACTTCAGTTTTAAACAGAAGTTCCCGTTTCTTTGTATGCCGTACAGTTGCTCTCAATTGACAGTTTATTGAGCTTTGTGATCTAAAGATGCACATGGCTAATCCTTTAAGAGAGCATTCCCCTTCTCTCACGAACGAGAGAACACAGGGAACACAGGCATAGGTGCAGACACACTCTCAGGCAAACTCTCACACAAGCTCACACATACAAATACACTTTCTTTCACGCACGCATGCAAACCCTCTCTTCCAACATAAATGGAATATGAGGTGAATGCAAGCCTAGCAAATGAAAAACAATAGAACATATCAGAATGTAAGAGGAATAAGGAAGGGATAACAACTGGAACTGTGCCCGGGCACTTCCTCTTCCTACAATAAACACATATGTTACAAAGTACATAATCCTAACTTTACATCACATCCTTAATCCACGTTGTAACAAGCCTGCAATATTATTGAATTCTGTAGTCACCCAGAGGGTGTGACCCATGAGTCACAGCAACCATCTAATGATGGATTGGTAGCTTATAATTGCTAAAGGTCTTTTGAGTGCAGAAATCAGATAAGGCCTCTATCAGTTACTTGGCTCTTTGATGGAGCTCCTCTCATTTCTCTAAATTTGAAAGCTGTGCCCGTCAATTATATGAACAGATTTCTTACAGCCTTCGCGGGGGCAATGTATAACTAGGTGCAGAACTTCCATAGCTTCCTCACGTGACTTGACTGCACATTGCTTTCCACCTGAAAATGGAGATCAGGGAAAAGATAACGCCCAATCGATAAGGAATATTTTCCTTAAATAAGTGTAATGTGCCATATCTGAATTCCATCTACCTGTTCAGGGTAAACGCTGAGATATCAAAATCTTTCTTTTGTTGAAATGCAGAGTGTACACTGTCAGTGCAATTAGGAGTTATCAATAAAAACAAGGGAGACACCCTTCAAGTCCAATCAGGGACAGGGAAAGTTCAAACAAAATTAACAAGCGGGTCCCTACTAGATACTATGTACCGTAAAGAAGTTTTTCTAAGTACCCAAAAATATATATATATATGTATTGCGCTGTTATTAAAAGAATAACATAAAAATAATCATCACAGTGAGTCAGATTCAACATACAAGAAATATAATCAAAGTGTGTAAATAACTAAAATTCACATGGACATATATCAAAATAAATATTTATTAACATTATTCTACATAGTGCATTTGCATAAAAAGCTTAAAAAAACATTTCATTGCTATATACAATCATTCTAAAAACAAATAACTTGAAAACAGAGTTGTCGACGCTGCGTTTCGGTGAGTAGATATATAGACACCTTCCTCAGGACAGTTTTCTAAAAAGTGTAAAAAACAGGACTAGAATGCAATACTTCTAGATCTTTGTATGTCACAATTAGTTGAAGTGAGGGAGTAAGAATGATCACCTCATCAAAAATTCCTTGTGATAAATGAGTTAAATCAGTATATGTATGTACATTGATGCCACCGTGTATTTCTCATGCACTGGAATCCCCAAATGCAGAATTTTGAAAAAAACTGGAACCAATCATAAGGTAAGGGGTACGTCGTTATAACAATCCCCAAGATCGACAAAAGTGCCACTAATTTCAATCAATTCCTAGGGCAACAGTTGTTCAGGCAGATATGCAGCCGAAGTGATAAGTACCTCATCGAGGAAATCCGGCCTCCTTGCAAACAATGTACAGCTTCCGGGTCACATCCTATATATCTACTCACCGAAACGCAGCGTTGATACTCTGTTTTCAAGTTATTGGTTTTTAGAATGATTGTATATAGCAATGAAATGTTTTTTTAAGCTTTTTATGCAAATGCACTATGTATAATAATGTTAATAAATATTTATTTTGATATATGTCCATGTGAATTTTAGTTATTTACACACTTTGATTGTATTTCTTGTATGTTGAATCTGACTCACTGTGATGATATAATTATTTTTATGTTATTCTTTTAATACCAGCGCAATACATATATATATATATTTTTGGGTACTTAGAAAAACTTCTTTACGGTACATAGTATCTAGTAGGGACCTGCTTGTCAATTAGGAGTTATGTCAGTGTCTTCCGGGACCTTTACTAGTGTATGAAATATTGTCTGGACATGGGATTCCAATGCGGAGTTCACGATGCCTGCGTTGATGCTTCTTATACACAGTCTGTTGTGACAAAATCTATTTTGCCCACCCCAGTAACTGCTGATTTTGCTTCAGAAAGGTCACTCTCTCCGACACAATATCCTGTTTATCCACTTGTTTGGCCATCAAAAATTCCAAATGATTCTCCCATGTTTCTACTTTTGGGAGAGTAATCAAGTTCGAGAATGGACTTTATGAAGTTCGAGTGCAACAGACTGATATCCTTCCTAAATTTTAGGTTCAAAGTGTGACGTCCCCTTTTGCCACCAGGACCTGCAAATCAATTATAGACCACAATGGTTCAGGTGCATCTGCAGCAGAACCAGCTGGCTCTCTCTTACACACGCGTGCACGCGAACCCTCTCACCCAACATAAATGGAATATGAGCTGAATGAAAACTGATACAAATGCAAGATGTCTGAGGTTGGGTGTTGAGGATATATGATATGTCAAATACCACTAGGGAAGAGATGACCATTCACTTGAGGAGATACTGGGAGGCTGACACTATGGACAAACTCACAGAAGATAAATGGCTATTCTGATGCACCCAAACTCCCTCCATTTCTCTAAACTGCAGATAAAATTACTTCATGTCAAATCCCTCCGTTGCCTTTATTTCAAATGGCCATCATAAGACACAGACATAGATCATGCATGCAATGTGTAGTATATCCATTTAGCTTGATTGAGCCCTCAAACCAAACATTATTGGTTTGAGGTATTAAAAGTACATGATTCACCATACTATAGAACACTATCCACTAGTGTCCTTTCTCTGCTACCTTGTTTAGATTCCTAAAGCTAGCTCCTCAGTTGCTTCTGGTCAAGAGAAGGGTTGTTATGTCTTGCCTTGAGGGCCATTCCCCTTTGATTACAGCATGGTTGCAAGATGCAAAGTGCTGTAAAGTGAATGCTGAGACATATGCCGCACTACAACCCAATATGGCAAGATCAATATTTGGAGTCCATTCCATTTTGCTCTTATTAACAGGAGAGAGAAGACTTGTAACACTGAACATATTTTATTGTACCTTGATCGTCTGATGCTAGGTTAATTGCTGATGGTGCAGAGCTTTACCAACACTTGGCTCTGGGCTGTCATATGAATGATTTGGTACCAGTAGGGTATAAGCCCATTTATAACTGTGCATATTTTTGTTCAATAAGATTCAAGTTGGTGTGCACCTCAATGATGTCAACATATCTTCTTGTGTTGAGTGTTGATTAATTTTTGTTTTTACAAATGTAAAATTAAATACGTAAAAAACTGCTGCAATTTCTTTAATGCTGGTACCTGTACATGTTCCACCTCCCAATCTCCCTGTTTGTAGGAGTCCTGCAAACAAAGCCTCAGCGCTGCAGTTAGCCGTGTCCGAATTGCAATGTTATGTCCCTGATGGCTCCATCCCCGAGGCTGCTGACCTTACCTCTATATGACCGGAGCAACACTCTGGAGTTTTGCACCACTCTAGCTGCCTGGAAGAGCATACACTTTCCACCTCTTCTATCCATCCATCCAGGTCTTTTTAGTAGTCACTTTTCACTCACTGCACATCCTGCTCTGCATCGATGTGCCTCTTCACTGGATGCTCACAGCTAATGATCTTCTTGCTAACAGCACTGCTAAGGAGCGTATCTACTTGCCAACGCTACCCAACATTATAGACTCTGGCCTCCTCCTCACCATTCAAGTTCTCCCTTCAATTTCCAGTAAGTGTTTCATTTTATTATTGGCTGAGGTGATTTTACAGCATTCCAGAACCTAGAGTGCTGCATTGCACTGCAGTACTGAAGCCTCAGCAAAATTACATTTGATGAATTAGTTGGCTGACACTAAGGGGCAGATTACGATGGCGGGCGGACTTGAGTCCGCCCCCCATCGTAGTGGGTATTGGGACTGCCCGCCAGTCATGAGGCAGTCCCGCACTCCAAATTACGATGCGACTGCCACCATGGTGGTCGATTCTTGCACTTTAACATTGCGACGGGTGCTGCAGGCTGCAGCACCCACTGCAATGCCAAAAATGCATGTTGTGCATTTCACTGCGGTGAATGCCACTTAGTGCAGTGAAATATAGGGTGGTACCATGGGTACCCCACCAGTGCACCAACACCTCCCCCCAATACAAGGGGGGCCCGCAACGGGTCCCCAAAACCAATCCCAGCCAGTCTTTCCATGGCAATTTCACCACCTTGGAAAGGCTGGCTACAGGCGGCATCATAATTTGGTGGATGGTACCTGCTAGGCACCACCACCATTTTACGCATCAGGATCGCTCCGCCAGGCAATCGGAACAATTGCCTGTTGCGGATTTGTGGCGGGTGGTCTTTGCGCCCACCACGGTCGTGGTCCGGATCCCCCGCCATCATAATTTGGCGTGTGGAGAATCGTCGTTCAATGGCGGAGGGCTCGCCACCGCACGGATGTCGGTGGCGGGTCTTCCGCCATCGTAATCAGCCCCTAAGACCTCTGTGGCTCTCACACCAGAGCAGGCATGACAATGCCTCAAAAGTGAGTTTGTGCACATTTTTCATTAGACTGTTCACTGACAACTTAGGCCCACATGTACGTAGGTTTCATATTATGCGATTACCTAATAGTAATTTTTTGCGATTCGCATTTAGGTAATCGCAAACATCTATGTACTAATGTGCCTTTGACATAATTAGCGATTCCTAATGGAGTCACAATTGACCTACCTCATTAATATTCATGAGGTAGGTCGAAATTTGCGACACATTGGGAATCGCTAAAACACAGGGATAGTGGCCTGCTGGGGACATGTATGTGTTTTCTTTTAAATAAAGCAACTATTCTTTAAAATGCAGCCAGCCTGTTTTCCTTAAAGAAAAACGGGATGCATTTAAAAAACAAAAAGGAATGTTTTCTTGTAATTTTTTACGAGTAGGCAGAAGTCCCTTAAAAAACGTTTTTGCATACATTCACAAAGGGGAAGGGGTCCACTGGGGACCCCTTCCTGTTTGCGAATGGGTTACCACCAACTTCAAGTTGGTGGTAAAATGTGAACGTTTTGTGACCGCATTTCAGTCGCAAAATATTCTTACATACCACTGCGAGTCAGTATTAGGAAGCAGCGCCCTTGACATGCCCCTGCCTAATACCGAATCGCTAACCCATTTTGCTATTTTGTAATAGGTTACTGGGTGCAGGGACATAATATTGACGTGAAAATATCAATTTACATGAATATTGAGTCAAGAATATCGATGGTGCAAAATATCGAGGTAAGTTTTTGCGTTGTTAAAACTATTGATTTTTATGCAATGTAGAAATATCGATTTTGTAAATTTCGATGTCAAATATATAGTTGTTGATTATATCGATTTCTTTTTTGTTTAATGTTTTTTATGTTGTATTAGTTGTTATATATTTTTAATTTATTTTTATCTTAAAATGTTTGTATTTATTGTTTTTAAATTAAGTTTTAGGAGAGGGATGTTGGGTTTATATGGGTTAAGGGTGGGGAGTAATTTTAAAATATTTATTGTTTTGTTTTTTTATAAAGAATTTAGTAGCGGGATGTTGGTTTTATAGGGCATAAGAGTGGGGAGTAATTTTAGAATGTTGTTTAAAAATAGATTTTTATTAATACATTTTTGAATTATTGAAATATTTAATAAAAATGTAAATTTAAAAAATTAAATAATTTTTTATTTTTATTTTATATATTTATGTAGAATTATTAAAATATGTTTAAAAATTTACTTAATTGGATTAATTCTTTTTTTGTTTAAATTTGTTTATTGAGTTTCGTAATTGCAATTCACTGCAGGTTACACAGTTTGTATCACATTACAATTTTGAACAGATAAGTTTCACTGAGCAGGTTTGCAGTGCAGCGCGTGAACATTAAAAAATACAAAAACGTATTCGGTACTAAAAAGATGGTTATGCTGGTCCAGCGGATATATAATAAGGTAACTTATAACTTAACATTGATAGAACAATGTCACATTGGCTTTCTTCCTCACATATACAGACATGGAAACAGTGTATCACAGTATACATCCTAAATCACCCCCCTGTAGGACCTAGCTATCTGCTCCCGTGCAGAGCTTAATTGTGTGTAGACCTAATGCAATGCCACGCTCCAGACTCTCATTCCGCCATGGGTGTCCATTGCATGCTGTGTTGGTTGTCTTAAGAGATGTCAGTGAGGAACCTCTTCTACTTAGCCTTGAGCGTGTCGCTGAGCGTCTCATGAATATACTTTTTTGTCCCTTGCACTCGAGCGGACCTGCTAGAGTTCGTACAGTGCGTCACTCAGGTGCGTTGTTTGGTGCCTCGGCCTGGCTCTGCCAGAATGTACGGAAGTCTGTCAAAATAGTGTCCCAGTTCGCTGAGTGTGGCTGCTTACGAATGCCTATTGCATCTTCACGGTGCAGTGCTATACTCTCTGCTTGCGCCCAGCAGAGGAGTGACTGGAACCAGTCTCTTTCTGCAGAAGGCCCAGGAGACTTCCAGCATCGCGTGATGAGGCGTTTGGCCACAACGAGTCCCAAATCAATGTATCGAGACGTTACCTTGTATTTGCTGGACCTCCGATACAGCCCCAATATGCACACTTCCCATGACCAATGTAGTGGGCGCTCTGTGCATTGTGCTAAGGACTTGGTGGCCACTTCCCAGTATGACTGTAGGGCAAGACAGGACCAGAGCATATGAAGT
Source organism: Calotriton arnoldi (assembly GCA_963921515.1). Classification (NCBI taxonomy): domain Eukaryota; kingdom Metazoa; phylum Chordata; class Amphibia; order Caudata; family Salamandridae; genus Calotriton; species Calotriton arnoldi. The sequence goes on from CAWUFW010021872.1 coordinate 45,762, forward strand.
AGGTCACTCCCCACCTCTCCACATCTGGTGCAGCTGGCGTCTGCGTGGTCAAAGTATTTATTGATCTTGGCCGGTGTCAGGTAGGCTCTATGCACAATGTAATATTGAATGAGCCGGAATCTTGCGTTGCGGGGGATATGAGTGGGGCCCTCAAGTATGGCCTCCCATTTGCGCTCGGTACAGGGACGCTGTAAGTCTGTGTCCCAGTGAGGCACTGTGTGTATCCGTAATGACTCCGCAAACCATTTGACAAGGTGGCGGCCTGTCCCTAGTTCGTGCAGATATTGTATGGTTAAATGCATGGTAGGCTCCTGCGCCATACTGCCCCACGCCCCCTGCAGCGTGCGGACTACTGCCACATGTAACAGGAACTGTCCGCGTTGTAGACCCGTATTTTCCACAAGTGCATCAAAAGGCAGGAGCTGCCCATCACTGTACAGGTCCCCCAGCATTAGAATGCCTACTTCTTCCCATTGCAGCAGCTCTGTGCTGGTGATAGCCTGGTGCCTTCTGGGCGTACCTACCATGGGGAGGGACGGCGCATATGGGATTACCTCGCGCGTGATTCACAGGCTACAGCAGAAACAGTAGTGGGCTACGTCCAACAATAATTGAGGTGGCGGCCTCCCCTTCTTGTTGGGGTGGAACAATTCCAACATCTGTGCGTGTGTGAGACCCGGCATCTGAGCCGCTGAGTCCTCTAGGTGGTGCACACTCAGCCATCTCGTCACCCACTGGAGTTGGGCCGCCAAGTAATACTGCTCCATATTCGGCAACGACAGGCCTCCACTAGTTGCCGAGGGGTACATTTTGGCCAAGGACACTCTACTGCGCGACCCGTTCCAGATGAATTTCCTCATATCTAATTCCAGACCTTTGAATAATGCCGGTTTAAGACAGGATGGTAAATTGACAAAATGGTATAAAAGGCGCAGGAGTACTACCATCTTTAGTAGTGCCATGTGTCCCATGACCGTCAACGGTAGCGTGCCCCAAAAGGACATCTGCACTCGTACCGCAGTGATGGCACGCACCAAGTTACCGTCAAGGAGGTCCGCAGGATTTCTGTATATATGTAGTCCGAGATAGCGGAATGCTGACAATTGCCAGTGCACCGGACTGCCATTAATATTCCAGTGTGGTTTTGAAGTGGCCTCTGCGAAGGGGTACCGGCACGATATATCCCAACTCACGTGGAGCCCTGAAACGGCGGCAAATTCTAGCAGAGTTCTCTCTATTGCCACGCAGGACAGATTGACGCCCTTGAGATACATGAGCAGGTCATCTGCATAGAATGAAACTCCGTGTAGACCATCACCTAGAGGGATACCCCACTCGTCTTGTGTTTTATGCAGCGCTTCAGCCAGAGTCTCAATAGCCTGCGCGAACAGGAGCGGGGAAAGCGGGCAACCCTACCTCGTGCCTTGCTCAATGGGGATCTGGTCTGATATATATGGGCCAGTTTTGACTCTGGCTACTGGCTGAGTATAAAGTAGCCGGACTAGACTTATGAAGTCATCACCTAGGTCGTATCTATGCAGAAGTTCCACTCCAGGGTGTCGAACGCTTTTTCTAAGTCTAATACTAGACACCCCGAATATTCCCAGGTGGCCCTGGAGTAATGCGCTACTCTGAAGAAACGATGTAGGTTTAATGACATGCTGCGATTAGGTACAAACCTGTTTTGATCTGAATGGATAAGCGCCGGAACTAGTGGGGCCAACCTGCATGCCAACATTTTTGCTAGTACTTTATAATCTATATTTAGGAGTGCTAGCGGGCAGTATGAGCAGAGTAGCTCCGCATTCCTATTAGTTTTCGGTAGTGACATGAGCAGCGATTCATGCAGTGTGCCCGGCAGTATCCCTGTCTCCTGTGCATTACGATACACAGTGAGAAGCTGCGGCGCTTAGGCTTGTCGATAGGCCTTGTAGTATTCAGTCGGGAAGCCGTCAGGTCCCGGCGCTTTACCCGTGGACAGAGAGCAAATTGCCGCGTGTATTTCCGGCAGTGTAATAGGTTCAGTTAATTTGTCTCGCTGTTCGACAGTGATTCGTGGCAGAGTCAGTTGGGAGAGGAATGGGTCCGGTTCAGCTGTCTCCTCACAACGCGCAGATCTGTATACTTTGGTGTAACCGGTGGCGGATCGCAGACGTAGTATAGGAGACCGCGGGGGTCGGGGAAAGCTGTTCAATGGACTAAAAAGGCAGCTTCTGCCGCGGTATGACCGCACGTCTAATTACGATGAGATTGCGGACTGGCGTAACAAGCATTGCGTTCCGATCACCGCGGTCGCGCTTAGGCAAACTTCACAACAATGCTCAAAGTGTGCCTGTACTCTCCGCTGCCCTCAATCACATCAGACACACCCCAATGATACACCCCAACTGTCTTTTGGTAATGAAAGCCATGCTCAGCATGGAAGATACAACTGGTGGTCATCACTCATATGGACACACCCACATACCACAGTATAAAACCAACCCCTTCCTGGACTAGCATCCTTTGCATCAGGTAGATCAGCGGAAAGGCCTGTAGAGCAGGATCCTTGGCAGCTCAGATCGTATGGAGGTGTTCTGGGTTGACTTTTCCTCTCCGTAGTTGTGCTTCCACCATCTGCGATGAGGTGGTTTTACCGCCACGGTGTGATGGGCTGTTTGATACATCGTAATTTGGTTTGCAGACAGAACGTCATTCCGCACGCCGGTCTTGCACTATTGGCTCTGTCCGGCACCCTTAAGTAACGAAAAAAAGTGCGGAGCCTGAAACACTGCGGCAGTCGGAAAATGGGCTATCTTGGCCCATTGTAATATGGCGGTAGCAAGAAACACTACTGAAGTGGAAAAATCGACGTTTTGCGCCACCGCCACCACTGAGGATGCACTTCCGCATGCCATCGTAATCGGCCCCTTAGTTATGGATTGCTCTAGTCTTAGCTAATGACAGCACTGTTCTTTTTTGATAGCTTCTATAAGTTTATGTAGGGTTGGTTGTCCTCTTCCTATTGTGACTTGGAAGGCATTATGCCATACTTCCACTGCACTGTTGGTTTTAGCTTTTTGAGCTAGAGTGCTATTGTAGACATTCCACCAGGGGATTTGGAATTTGGGTTGCCCTGACCTAGTTAGCCTTCCCACCCAAGTTTCTTCAAAGTAGCCTAGGAAGGGAATTAGTTTAGTTTTGTTTGCTTGATAGAAAGGGCTTTCAAGAAGTATGTTATAATGGTTGGCTACTTCAGTTGTTGGTACATAGGCCAGGGCTATTCATTTTTTAATTTGGTAGGCAAAGTTGCTATTGGTGGCATAATTTATACTTAAAGTAGATTTTTGTAGGTGTCGCCAGATACTTTAGTTAAAGTGGTAATAGCAACCTTGTATTGTAGTGTGTGGATATATTTTTAAAATTGATTGAATCATTGCTTGTTCAAAGTCAATGATAATTATTTGTGGAAAGTAGTTGTCGGTGTATTGTTTTATTATTATTAGGAGCTCTATGTAGGTGGTGTTTTGTTTATTACGGAGTAGTGCGTATATGAAGGGGATGTTAGGGTCTTCATATTCGCCGTGGATGGTATATAGTTGATAAATAGGCTTGGGGCAAACTTTTAATGTGCCATCCAGCATCCACGTTTCACAGTTTTTTAGTTTTTGTAAGTTGTTGGTGGCAAAGATGATAATTCTTTTTTCATGACTTTTATTGTCATGAAGAAGGAATTTTTCATCTTTGTGGGTGATTGTGTATTCTGGTAACATTTCTATTTCTGCAAAAGTTTGGGGTGTGTGGGTGTTTGAGCTGTAGCTCTTTTAGTTCTGGCTATTAATCTTTTCAGAGTGGGGCTAGATGGTAGTTGTCCTGTGACATGTTCAGGTACCCTAGTTAACAAGTATTTGAGTATTTGGGCACTGGTCTGTGGGGGGCTGGTACTTGCTTCTCTTATTGTTTCTAGGGCATATCTGACTTTGATTTCAGTCACATTGGGGGGATGGTTGTGTTCTCTGACATTAACTACATTAGTTTCTACTGTAGTGTCTCTCTCATAGCAAGAATTGGAGTAATATTTACTGCATTTCCAATGTGTTTTGTTTCCAGATAGTTTTTCTTGGTTATAGATGAAGCCCATGTAACACAGAAGTCGTTTTCCCTTTTGTGAAGTTATGAATTTTGCTCCTTCTGCCATTTTTTTGTGTATCTGTGAATATATGTATATATATTAGTTAATTGTACAATTTTGAATAGTAAACATGTTTGTATTGTTATTATATTTGAAAGTATACTTACATTTGTCTTGCTTTAATTTTCTTGATGTATATTTTATTGATTGTTGATGTTTATTCACTGGCTTTTTTCTGTAGGTTGCAAAGCAAAATGTTACTTTTATTAAAATGTTATATTTGATACTTACTATTTTAGTCGATGAAGTTTTTTTGTTGATGTTGTTGTATTTTATAGTTTGTAGAAGCTGTGAAGTGAAAAATATTTGTTAGTTATATTTGGTTTTGAATTCTTTATCGTTTTTTATTAGTTCGTTGTATTTGTTGGTTAATTTATATACTTACTTTGTTTTATATTTTTCTTTAATGGTGCTTTTGTCTTTGTTTTTGAAGTTAATCCTTGATTTAACTTTTTTAGGTGGAGTTTTGGTGAAGTGCAATCTGTGAAATCTGAAATAAAAAGTAATAGTTTTAGTATATTTGTTTATATTGCTCTTTTAGTCTCTATATTTATTTAATTGAAGAAAAATAAAATATTTACAAATTGTAGTTGATGACGTTTATTTCGTTGATGTTGTTGCATGTTAAAGTTTGTAGAAGTTGTGAAGAGAAAAGTATTTGTTATTAATATTTGTTTTTTTATTTAATTTATCGTTTTTTAATAGTTAGCGCTACTTGTTGGTTAATTTATATACTTACTTAGTATTATATTTTTTAAATGTTGATTTTGCACTTGTTTTCGAATTTAATGTTTGTTTTGAGTATTTTTGGTGGAGTTACTGTGAAGTTTAATCTGTGAAAGATAAAAGAAAACGTTATAGCTTAGTTAATTGGATTATTTTTATTATTTAGTCTCTTTCTAAATTAAAAATATACTTACTTTTTTAGTTGATAAAGTGTCTTTTGTTGATGTGGTTATGTTGATTTCTGTAGAAGCTGTTAAGAAAAGAACATTTGTTAGCTATGTTTTATTTTTATTAAATTTATTTCTTTTAAATTGTTTACTTTACTTGTTGGTTAAGTCATATACTTGTGTTCTGATATATTTTTTATAATGTTGATTTTATTATTGTTGTGTACGTAAATATTTGTGTTGAATTTTCAAGGTGGAATTTTAGTGAAGTTAAATCTGTGATATGTAAAGGAAAACATGTTATAGTTATTTTTAGTATTAATTTTATTTATTTAGTTACAACGTTTTGTGCTTACCTTTATTGAGGGATTTTCGGAATAGTTGTATATGTAGTTGTTCTTCGTTCTGTGTTCTCTCTCACAAAGTTTCGCTCTTTCTCCGTGGTTGTCCGTTATACGGAAAATGTTATGTTAATTAATTGATTGGTTTCAAAGTGTTTATTTAATTAGTTAGTTTTCTTTTGGCTTGTGTGGGTGTAGTTTAAATTTATTGGTCAAGATAGCTTTTTTGAATTTTTAGCTGTTACCATTTCATTTGTTTCATATTTATTATGTTTATTTATTGTTTGTTTTATTTTGTTAATTGTTGTTATTTATATTTCAATTCAATTCAATTCAATTCATCGTTATTCGGATAAGAAAATATCCATAAAAGAACAAAGTAAAAATACCAGCAAAATTTTAAAAACAAACAAACAATACATACATGAATAAAAATTTAAGACAGCCATCACGAGGCTAAAGAACAGTAAATACACAAAACATATACATACGCAATGCTCAGGAGATTTGTCTTACACTTATAATTTGTTAGGGGCAATAGTATAATAGTTCCTAGAATCAACTGATACAGGCAACCAATATCCACTGATTTGATAAATAACATCAGACTAAAATAGTAACACATATTAAAATAAGAATAAAAAATTCATTAAATATAGCAGCATAATGATGTAAAATGCGAACAATTTATCACATTAGACCAGCGTTAAAATCAAACAAATTCATTAAATCTAGCAGCATAATATTATAAAGTGCGGGCAGTTTATCAAAAATTATGTAACAATAAAATACACACAATACAATTATGCAACCTACATATAAATGAGGGGTTAAAAATGGGCAATCAAGGCCAATTATACCAAACTCATAGAAGCGCGTGAGCGGACAGCTAAACGCAAGAAAGTGCTGACGCGGAAAATTAAATTTTCGTCTTTGAGCTCAACAATTTCTCTATATGCCACCTTATAGTTGCTGATAGCAGCTACCTTAAAAAACGGGATCAGCAATTGTTTACTATATAACTGATAAAAGTTACAGAAAAACAAAAAATGTAACATAGATTGATTGCCACGATTACCACAGGGACAAGGGGTTTGCTCAAGGTTACTGGTGTGCCCAAGGGGAAAACATAATAAATATTTTAAAGTACCAGCCCTAAGGCGAAAGAGCAAACTTCTTTCCCAACGGTTAGTCGCCATTAAAAGATAACGGACTGGCAATATTATCGGTGGGCCCTCAGCGTCCGACATCGTTATGTAACGGGCAACTGAGCTTTTCGAAGCTTCATGCCTAAGTCTCATACTGGCATAATTCCCATACAGGGTCTCCTGTATAGTCTTTTTATTAATGCCTGATATATCACTTGGATTTGAGAAAATGTGTGGCAGATTTACGGCGGACAAGCTGTCCTTAACAGCTGCCAGCCAAGGTATGCTACTGCCCTTGTCACATTTAAGACAATCAGCTATGATTTCTCTTGTGAAGGTGGTTGCCGGATTTTGCCATACTTTTATCCAAAAAATAGTTGGACGGGCCCTGATATATTCTTCAATATAGGACAGTTTTAGCTCCCGGTGACAAACAAAGGAAGAGGAGCTAATCGGAACCCCCAGAACTCTCCGACAAAATCTATTTTCCTCTATTTGAATATTGTTACAATTCGCATAGCCCCACACTTCAGCTCCATAAGTTGCGGTTGGTCTACATTGAGTTCTATATATCTTCAGTAGGGATAGCACTACCTCAGTTCTTCTGGGTTGAGGGAGGCATAAGATTGAGTTGGAGGCCTTTAAGAGTTTGTTCCGACTTAGGGGCCGATTCCGATTCAGGCCGGAAATCTCCCCGACCGAGCCGGACCCGGAGAGATTTCCGACCGAATCGGACCCTAGCAGCCCGACCGAATGAGTACCATGCGCACGTATGCTATCGGACTCGATTCGGTCGGACTCCCCATTGAAGTCAATGGGAGCCAGTCGTACGACGCGTACACGGGCTCCCATTGACTCAATGGGCACGACGCGAACAAGGGCGCCCCCTACAGTGTGTTCGCGTCGATGCGGGTCGCGCTGTACATGCACGTGTAGGGGGGACCCATGGGTCCCCCCTGTGTGCGACTCGCGTGCCTACGCTTCCAGGGGGGTCCGACACGGACCCCCAAAGTGCGGTCGAGGTGCGCATCGTACTTACCCGGCCGGGGAACGTCTCCATTGCGCGGTGCGAGTCGTCCCCATGCGAGTCGGTCGGAGCGGTCGGGTCCTGCGAACGAGTCGGTCGGCGATTTCGCGAGCGCACGCATCGTACTCGCTCGCCCGGACGCACGTACGAATCGGTCGGGAAATAGGGCTCCGAATCGGATCCGGTTAAGCCGAATCCGATTCGGTGCCCTACCGGCCGAGATCGGAATCGACCCCTATGTGTCAAATGGGCAGTCCAGGAACCATTGTCAGCAAATACCAGCCCCAGGTATGAGAAAGTGCGCGTGCAAAATAGTTTTTCAGAGCCGGAGCTGATTACATTAACCCGATGTTTATTTGGACCACAATTCATTAGAAAATATTTTTTAAAATTTGTACACAAGTCCAATTTAGACATAAAATCAACAAAGCCCCCGACTAAAGTGCGTAGTGCATTTGGTGTGCGGCCCATTAGGACCGCGTCATCCGCGTATAATAAAGCAGGTATTTTGCTGCCATTGATCACCGGGACATCCGTAGTCAAGTTTGACAGCTCATCATGCAATTCATTAATATATAAAATGAAAAGCAGAGGGGCCAGCACACACCCCTGCCTGACCCCTCGGCCGATGACAATATTCTCTGATACGGCCCCATCCCTACTAATCCTTACCATTGCCCCCAAATCCTTGTGTAAGAAGGCCAGAAAGTGTACTAAGGCCTCGTCTAGCCCATAATTTAGGAGACATGACCATAGGCGCGATCTATTCACATAATCGAAGGCTGAGGTGAGGTCCATGAAAGCTAGGTAAATGGGAGACTGCCGAGCTATCGTATATTTGTCAACAATCAAATTTAAATTGAGACATTGCTCTATGGTTCCTAATTTGCTTCTAAAACCTAACTGACATTTATTTAAAATATGCGTATCCTCAGCCCAACTCCTAATTTTATTAAATAGTACCCTCCCAAGTATCTTTAAAGTGTTATCGATCAAAGAAATTGGTCTATAACAACTAGGGTTAGCCCTGTCCCCCTTTTTAAAAATCGGTACTATGGTGCTGGACGACCATGTACTAGGAATTTGGGAGTTTGTTAAATTATTAAAAACATTAAGTAAAATCGGGGCCCAGAAATCTAGTTTGTATTTAATAAAGTCGATGGGAAACCCATCGGGGCCGGGGGCCTTATTGCCTAAACTCTGATCAATTGCGTCTACCACTTCTGAGAGCGATATCTGGACTCGTGACGCAACGTAAAGATCTATGTGGACCTCGTCCAGCGATGATGCAGAATATATTTTAGAGAAATGAGAGACCCAGGCATCACTGGTTATATTACAGCTTATGGGACTTAAGTGCTGACCAGTGTTATTTATATTTATATGTAGATAAATGTGATATATTTTTATATATATTATATATATATTTGTGTTTGTTTATTTTCTGTAGTTGTGATATATTTTTAATGTGGTATTGTTTGTTTATTTATTTGTTTTTGGATTTTTCTTTATTTGTTTTAATTAATTTTATTATTTTGTAATTATTTTTTGGGTTTGTTTAAAATATTTGGTATATTTTATTTTATAATATTATTACAAACTGTATTTTTATGTTTAAATGTAATTTTCAATATAGTTTATATGTATTTTATCGATGCTAGTGTTATCGATACTGTTTATATCGATGTTTTTGATGTATTTAATGTTATTTTAATGTTATTGATATTTTTCCTTTCTTTATTTTTGTTGTCAATATTTTTGTTATCGAGATTTTTTTAGACAATATTTTTTTATCGATGTTAGTGTAATTTCTGTTTTGTGTATTGTGTATCAATATTTTTGTATACAATATTGTTGTCTCGATATTTGTGTAATGCAATGTTATTGGAGTTGATGTTGTATCAGTGATCCAGGTTACTGAATCTCAAAATGGGCCTTTGTACAAAGAAAAATGCCTTTTGCAGCATCAGGCCATTTGCGACATGAAAAAAGCTACATACATGTGGCCCTTAGATATCGTCTAGAGATGTCATTGTAAAATAGGTGAACTGTTCTTCCTAAACCATAGTGGTTCCATAGGAACCCTCAAATCTCTTCCCAGTCTGGCCACAGTTTGCCATGTATCTTCTTCCATCTTCCTTCACAAATTCCCTCATCATGCTCAAATTCATTCACAGCCAACCCTAATTAATTTTATTTATGTGTGTAAGGGATGCTCTTTCCTTCTTATGTCTTGACTACAGAGAGCTTTAGATGAGTGTTGGCAGACCTATTGTTTCCAGTACATACCATACACATATGGTTGGCTTTGTGTCAGCTACTTCTTCATGATTGGACGGTAGTGTTTTCTATCTCAGGTGTCTGCTGATGATTTTTCTCCCTATTCTTGAGTGTGTCCTGTTCAGGAGTATTTTGGTCACACAGTATTAAGGCTGGATAAGTTGTATCCTCCTACTGCTTACTTGCAGAACTATTTTTTCCAGTTTACACTCAGCACACCATGGGAGTGTACGTGTTTCCTTGCTCTCTCCCCACTTGCTCCTGTGCCCTCCTGCGAGCTCTATTTAAACTCCCCTTCACCTCTGCAGTTCCCTTATGCTCCTCATGCTGCTCCTCTTCCCACACCTCATTCCTCTTCCCATTTATAATACTTTTTGTTGTAGCCTCTTTTTACTCCCCTCCACCTCCCTGATGCTCACTCCTCACTTCTCATTAAATTTTTTAGTTCATTTTATTATTATTTGTTTCTGAGGGCCTGGCAACTGCAATGTGCTATGAAGCTGCTCGTATACTTTTTTGTGCTTGTGCACAGTTTGTTTTACATTTTTTACTTTTAATTTACTGTGCTGAAATGTCCACCCTACATGTTATGGTTAAAATCTCTTTATTATTTACAGAACAAAAAAAAGCAATAGAGGGGCTGTTGGCCCATCATCAGTGTAACCAATATAAATACCCTTAACAAACCCCAAACTCCCCCCAGGGAACCAGAATGCATGTGAGATTGAATGAGAGTGTGGTCTTGTGGACTTAGATGGAACAAGTCAACCAGAGCCCCCATGTGTAGGGCTTAGAGGAGCCTCAGTTAATCAGAGAAGGTATAAATATCTGGGGCAGGGAAGTTCTCAGAACTCCGAAGATGATAATGCCGGGAAAGGGCGCCATAAGTCAGGGAAGAAGACGCCCTGGGTCAATAGTGAAAGGATCAGGCTATCCATCCCTAAGATGAACCAAGTCTATGTAACCATCCCTGGTAGGCTGGAAGCTGTTCTGCAGGGCCGCCCCCAAAGCAAAACCAATTTGTTGTTCTCAATTAGATTTAAGTGGGAAAGTGAGTGCGTGGGGTAATCCCATAATGATATAGGCTAGAAAGTATGGGAGCTGTGTATTGACATGAGTATCAATGTCATCAAGCAATTGTGCCCAATAGGATGTGAGTTTCAGGCATTCCCATAGTAAGTGCAGTAGAGTACCCAGGGGGCTGTAATTGAGCCAGCAATCCAGCTTGCGAGCAGGGTTGCCCTTATGTAAATGGGTAGGTGGGAGATACCAATATGTGACGATCTTGGTAACCGTTTCAATACTGGCCATATTACGAGCCATGTCCCCCCACTCCCTCTGTGTCAGCGAACAGCCAAGTTCTGTCTCCCATTGTTTCTGTCTTGTGGGTTTAGACTGAATAACAGCAGATCGGAGGAAGGCTGTAAAGATTAGTAATGAGACATGTATTGGATGTTTTGTTAAGCAGCCATTTTTCGAAAGGGGTAAGAAAGCGTTGCGCCTTAGGGCGAACTGAAGGGTGCATCAACCAATGTCTGATCTGAAGATAGTGTAACTGCTCTGTGTCAGGCAGGGCTTAGTCAGAACATAGGCATTTGAAGTATAAGGGCCCTTCTTTGTCAAATAAATGACGAATGGATCGGCAGCCGGTCTGACATCAGTTTCTAAATGCTAAGAGATCTAGACCCAGAGTAAAATTTGGGTTGCCAACATTGGCATCAGAGGAGAGGGCAATAAGGTGAGGCAATCTCAGACAGCAACTCTGTCCCACACATCTAAAGAAGTTCTAGTGATAGGAGAAAGATAAAGGCTCCTGGGAAGGGCAGTTTTGTAGAGGAAAGGAATTTTCCAAAGAAGTTGTCCTGCCACCACTTTATCCATAAAAAGCCAATGCTTTTCGGATTCGTCACGGGACCATTCTAAAGAAAGCCTGAGCTGGGCTTTCTGATAGTAATTGGAAATATTCTGGATGCCCAGGTCTCCCTCGTCTGGAGATCTATAACTCCACCCTCCATTTTAGAATGATAAAATAAAAAATGGGTGCATAAAAATGGCCGAAATGCATCACTATGCATTTGCTTGTATGTGACGTAGAGTGGGCTGGGGAGGTGAACCTGGACCATAAGGTGACCACGGCTAACGAGCCCTGAGGGATCCAGGCTGTATGAGCATTGGGGAGGAGGAGTAAGGGATGCCTGGAACATGGAAGCAGAGAGCATATGCTCCCTATACCCTCCTCTTTGGCTTCTGCAGGTTGCCACAGTACTGTCATGCAGCAAAACCCCTGCTCAAGATTTACCAAGGTCCTTTTTAAAGGAACCAATACTGGGAGGAGGGCAAGAACCCCTCCCGAAGCCTAAAGGCTAATATTGGGATCATCAGTCAGTTACCAACCGCAAATGTTGACAGCAAGGGTGTCCACAGCAAATGCTAGCAGAGGTCTGCACCCATATTTAAGGTGACTGCGGTGAGGATGAAGGTGGGTAGTGGATTTTCTTAGCAGTCCTAACGCAGCCTGGGGCCTCAGCTGTCAGGGATAGCAGGTAAGTCTCATACTCTCTCTCTGTGCCTGGAAGGGCTCTTACTTTAGCCCCTTCCCCCATTATTTCTCACCAGGTCAGCCTCCTGTTTTGGCAGTTGGGGTCCTCTAGCTGTACCCGCTGACTTGGGAGTACATATTCATCCAACCCATCAGAGCCTGAGACTCTTGCGGTCAGAAAGGGCTGCACTACGCCTCCTCAGTTTTAGCCTTGAGTCGAACGGAGTGAGGATGCAAGAGACCCCTGAAAATATTCGGGACAGCTGTGCATATGAGTGGCCTTTCTCCCTGGTGGGAATATCCATGGAGGAGATGTAGCGGAGTGCATGCAGAAGTATCTGGGTCTCGACACGTGTGATGGTCTGCTAACATCTACTTTCTGTGCCAACTTTGAGCGCTCTTCCAGTTTAAACTGTGGCTCATTTTCAGTGAGCTTTCTGGGCTCTCCAAACACAGGGTCGAGCTAAAGAGGACAGTGCAGTACAACTAGCCTGTCTGCTACCGTCATCACTGTTTATTGCTCACACAAGACAAGCAGGATAGCCAGAAACGCCGTTGTGGGTTAAGTCCGGTTATAGCCCCATGATACAGCCTGAGTGTATGTCATACAGTATGCAGTGTATCAAGGCGCTGTTGTCATTACTCATTTCACCTCCTAATTTTTTAAGTAAGGGGGATTGAAAGATGTAACCAGGAAGTAGCTACCGAATGGGACTCATGTGGTCAACATTAACCCTACACTAGCAAGACTGTGCTCAGGGCAGGCTTTAGAGCTGGTGCCCTCCCCCGATGACTTTCTCCTCGATTCCCTCACTACCACCGGGAAAAATTGCCCCATATCTCTCATAGCCCCTCTTCCACATACACTTCATTTGTTTTAAAGCACTGGTAAAGGCTGTTTTTACTAATAAGACTGTATATCTACCCAAACAAATATACTTTTTAGCAACATTAGGAATAGATAATGAAAGACTGGGAAAAAAACCCATAATATCCTTACCTATTTTATGCAGTTTGCATTCAGCTCCTTGACGACAGTTCATAACAGTCATTGTTCTATATTTGGGTTGTTTCTTATGAACCGTGCTAACAAAAGGATCTCTGTGACAAAAGCAGTAATCCACTCAGCTATCCACATAAAATAATGATCTTTGATCTGTACGGTACATGTTCTTTGCAGGAGGCATATTAACCCTCTGTGCTACTGTATGGCGAGTCAGAACTGCCACTAGACAAAACTGAACTCTTTCTCCAGCAGGAACATTAATTTCAAGAGTTATTTTGGCATTTTTATTGCTGCCTGAAAGCTGGATGCACAAGGAACTCTGCAGCAGGTATTTTTAAATCATAGGTTTTTCACAGTGCCCCCCTGAGGTCAGTGCCCCCTCCTCAGGTCAGCCCCAGTGCAGCCGCACTGGTCGCACTGCCCTAGAGCAAGCCCTGGTTGGCTAGCTGCAAATCTTGTGCCCAAAGCTGTTTTAGGCGGTGTGGAGTACAGTTCACTTGTTAGTGTAGTCTGGGCTTTGTCGGTATCAGTGCATGTACAAGGTGAGTGGACTGCATTCATGGGCTTGGGGGAAAGTGCTCCAACCCCAGGCAATGGAGTGTCGTGATTACTGCCACCTTTTCCTCTATAGATGTTGTCCAGGGACAGGTGTGGCATGCTGAGGCATAGCACCTCTCCTATTACCCCACTGCCATATCTGAGAGCACACAGTGCTCCTTACTGACAGTGGGAATCATGGGTTAGCCTTGGGAGAACGGTTTACATATAGCACAGATCCGTACCAGTCTTCATCCATGAGCCCTCACCCTGTACAGCTCACAGGATGCAGTGGATTCCTCTCTTCCTAGCCCAGCTCTCCAGCTCTGCCTAGGCCCCCCATGACGGACACAACCCTGGTACACACCAGTGTGACCAACAGCATGCAGAGTTAGCCCACACAGCATTCCTAGACGCTTTCCTAGGCACCTTCACTATTATTGCTGTAAATTCCAACATACTTAGACCAGAACATCTGGTTTCACAAACCAAACTTCACACAACTAGAAACACTCAAGATGAAACTAGGAGTTGTCAGATTAACCCAGCTTGCCTCTACATCTGTACACTCTACTGGACACTTGTAGACAGCAATATGTTTGATGCTTGAATTCATCACAGTACACAGGAAACCTCATTTATTTGGAACAATCACCACCTCTTGTTCTTCATTGTCAACCTCCACAGGACAATAACAACTACTGCAACAGTGACCAACAAGAGTATCTACAATGAGTGGAACAAATTCAGCCTCGAAATACTTAACTCTCATCTCTCCAGCATCTTACAATCCAGCCCAGTAACAGAATTGGATTCGCTTTACCACTAATTTTTCAAAAACTTTGACAGGCAGATAGTGCTCAAGATGTCAATGTGACCGAATTGTTGACCAAAGGCCCCATGGCTCATCAACGAGCTAAAGATGGTGAAGATAGAAATTTGCATGCTAGAATTCTGTTAGAAAAACATATATACGACCAAAATGTCAGAGCACACATTAAGGCAGATTTAAATCAAAAAGTTTAACTGACTGCACAACTCCAGGCTTATCTCCAAAGTCAAATGCCCCCCTAGGGAATTACATAGTATCCTCACAGAATTCTGCAACTCAAAATGCACAACCACAAAGAACCCTCCCTCCTAAGCTTCCTGTGATGCCACTACAGACCACCTTTTCTCAACAGCAAATATCCTACAATATCACTTCAGGAATGAGACGACCAGCAACCATACTGCTGTCACCACAATTAATTGGACTATGTATATCTGGACATAGCATTCTTTAAACAACTCTCTGACTCCAATTTGAGTAGCTGGTCAAGGTTAGTGAACCATCCAGCTCATCATCAGACCCTTGTCCTTCTCAATTCTCCAACAAAATAATGTTCTCTACAAATGTAGCACTCCAAGAACCATCATCAACAATTTTCTAACTACAGGTGCCTACCCAAGTTCTCTTACATCAGATTAGTCATCAAAAAGAAGAACCCCATTCCACCACACTCAGACAGCTATCATACAACCTCTACTGGACCATTCTTAGCAAAAATTATTGAAAGAGCTTTTCCCTTATTAATATATCTGGCTTCTCGGAATCAAGCAACCACTTTCAGATCAACAAATCCAGGTCTTGAAGCTGAGTTCGGTGTCTATGTAAAAGTTAAGGAACTTTGCACTGTTGTTGAGCCATGGGCTATGACTGTCCAGATTCATCTTTGAAAGACATTCTTGCATATTCTTTTGTATGCTCCCAATGCTGGAATGTTCACTAGGTATGATTTGCATACTGCACAATACTAATGGCCATGCCAGCTAGGAGATCTCTCATGTGGTCCACATAAAGGCTGAAGATCGCTGCTGACAAGATGGAGATTTAGGGGATACCACAGAATGACATATGGCTTTGGGCTTGATTTTCAGAGCTCATCTGGAGTAGCTGTGCTCTGTTCCTCGCGTAAGATATGAGCCACTACAGGGCGATTTCATCAACAGCTATTCTGACTGCATAGGTGTAGGAAAGTAGGATATGCTTCTTATGGTTAGCCCCACTTTTTGCTTGATGTGATGCTGTTTTTGACTAGTCTGACTGGGATCCTGCTAATCAGGACCCCAGTCTATCTGCTTTCTCCCTAAACTGTTGTGTCCAGTACCTGGGTACATCCCATATTGGATACTGGGGTACCCTTGTCAGTCCCTAGTATATGGTACCAATGTACCCAGGACATAGGTACCCCAGAGGTCTCCCATGGGCTGACGCATGCATTTTGCCACCCATGAGTGACCATTCGAAATGGAACTACAGGCCTGCCATTGCAGCCTGTGTAAGTTGGTGCATGCACCACTTCCTAAAGATATAGGTTTACTATATTTAAGGGTCACTGCACTTGAAACCTATAAGTCACCCCTATAGCAGGCCTTTACAATCCTGAGGGCAGGGTGCTTGGTTCTAAGTGAGAGGGTGCCCCTGTATGAGCAGGACACCCCTGCAGCCTACGGAGTCCATTCACCCGGGTTGTCAGTGAAGCAGCCATATACTATATGGAGGGGCACCGTGTAATCATGCGATGACATTCTCGAAACAGGCTGCAATGAATCCTATCATGTTTGGTATCAAACATGTTGGAATCATACCCCCACACCGTAAACGGTGTGGGAGGTATGAGTCCAAGCACTTGAAGAGCCCTCCGTTAGGCTCTCAGTGTTCCCGGTACCAGCTTTCTAGTTCCGGACAGTACAAAATGGTGGCTGCCGACCAGAGACACATTTCTGCACTCCTGCTGCAGAGCCAAGCTCGAGCAGGGGAAGGTAGAACAATAGGCATCCTGTCACAGGGAGGTGTGAACTGAAACCACTGCACTTCTACCGTCTGGGCACTCTGGACTTCGCTGTACTTTGTTTGGGCCCGACTTCATCTCCCTTTTTCAGTCTGCTGCATTGTCTGTGCCTGTGCATCATACAGGAACCTTCCAAGGCCTGTGAAGCATCTAGGACAACCGAAGTAATCTCCCTTGGAGTGAAGGAGTCACTGTGCTGCATTCACAGGCACTGCAACTAAGATGACTGGTCTGCAGATCCTGAGCTCCTCCGGACTCCATGGGCTCTGCAACATAGGTGGTAGTTCTCCTCAGCTCCTGAGGCCTACTCTACCCTCTTACCAAGTTTGAGGCCAGTAGTCCTTGTGGGGGTTGCAATAACATGCGTCGGTTGCATTTGCCAAAGCTTGTTGGTGCTCACGCCAGACACCAACCCCTCAGCATCGACATCCTTCGTGGGGCAGCTTGTATTCGGGTCACCATTGTTTTCTTTGGCTCCCCTGATTGCTCGGGGCCTGCCCTGACTCCCCTGCTTGTGGTGAGTCTCCTGGACCTTGCTGGTCCCAACCGTGCACCTTCTTGACTTCCTGCGTTGGATGCATTTGCCAAAGCTTGTTGGTGCTCACGCCAGACACCAACCCCTCAGCATCGACATCCTTCTTGGGGCAGCTTGTATTCGGGTCCTGGTTGTCCTCAACATCGCCTGGTGCTCGCAGCTGCAGAGTCAAGGTCACAGCCATCTTTCCTGAAGCACCCGACATCGGAGGGCATCCATCTTCCAAGTCTCCTGGTAACTCCCTAGTGACATATACTCTGTCCCCTCTGCTTTTAGGTACTCCTCTTCAAGAATCCACATTTGGATTCCTCCGGACACTTTCTCCTCTTCCAGCAGCGGTACTTTTCTGAAGTCCTCCATTGGGTTCAACAGCGGTTTCCGATGCCACTTCACACCTATACACCCGGCTCCCCTGGGATAGGTAACTTGGGTACCACAGTATCCACGGGTGGGGTGGCTCTCCAACCTTCTGTCTTCCATGGGGTTTCTTCAGGGTCCACTGGGAAGGGTCCCTAATCTTTAAAAATCCAACCGCGACTTGCACATAGACTTGTACAGAGCACGCGGTTGTGTTCACACACTGCACACGCTCTCAGTGGGGTCCCTATCTACTTACCTTGGGTGGTTCTGTGGGTCCCCAGCAATTCTAAGTCAAAGTTGTCCTGACTCGAGTCGTGGTTCTTATACCACTTTCTTAGTATATGGTTTGGTCCCCCCCTGGGGCCCACTGTGTATTAGTGCTATTTACTGTGATTTCTTTGCTAAGGTATTGTGTGCTTTGTGTCTATCTCCGTGTAGGATATACTGTAACATACTAGATAGTGATATATAATAAATCCATATTTTTATAAATACTTTGTGTGGTTCTTTTTCATTTAATCTATACTATAAGATTGCATTCTGATAAAACAAGCTGCTTTATACTCCTTCAAGATTTACGACCCGATTCCGATGTCGTTCAGAAGGCCTCCAAATTGAATTTGGCTTTCCCGGATCCGATTTGTAGCCCTTGTTTACGACCTAATGGTACACAGGTCCAAACGACCAAGTACGATGCGAAGATTGCATACGCGCCTACCGAATCATTTCTGGGACCCGAACCTCTCCGTATGACCCATTCGTAGCCGAATCGTGCTGCGCTATGGATCCGAATTCTGACCGAGCAAGTACGATGCACGATTCGGACAGCCGCTTCGCCTAGGACTCAGAGAGACGAAACGGCTGTCAGAAGTGTACTTGGGGGGGCCGTAGCAGGCCCCCCTTCACCCGGGGCCCTCCGAATCCATCACAGGGGTGTGCCCATGGGTCCCCCGGATCCAGGCATGCACAGTGTGGTGGGCATAATGGGTTGCCTGCTACAGGGTGTACGCTTTTCCCCACCCACCCCTTTTCTGCTATGGGAGCCTGCGTACACGTCTGTACACGGGCTCCCGTAGAGTTCAATGGGAGTCCGAGCTAACCGAGTCCGTAAGCATACAGCAGCATCGTACTCGTTCGTTCGGACTCCCGTAGCATGTCTCGCTCAGAAAGCCCTCCGGATCCGAGTCGTACAGAAGGCTTTCCTAGTAAGATCAGAATCGGGGCCTAAGCCTGAAGGCTGCTCTCCACAGCTACCACTTGGATAGCTTTTTAAGGTTACCATAAGGGTTCACCATAAGGGTTGTCTGGACTGGTGCAGGGAGCCCACTTACATTAGTGTTCATCATATACCAGACCAGCTTCTCACAGAAGGTATTGAGAAGGGCTTATTGATCAACAATGTTGAAATCTGCAGAGACGGAAAAGGGCAAAAAGACATGGCTCAGCATTTGTTTTAGAGATCTGAAAAGCATCATTAACCACGTGGATGGTGACTAGCACTGTTGAACTGCAGTCGGGATCAGGACTGATTGCTTGCAGAGGGGTGTCGCTGTTGATCTTTTTGTGAATCTAGTTTGCAAGGACCTTCTTAATGATCTTAAAGGGTCTTAATAATCCTAGGATTGATAGGTGAGAGATCCTTTGGTTGCATTACTATGCCGGTTTCTGAATAAATATATCAGCATAAAAAATCAGCTCCTTCCTTTCAGTTACACAGAGTTCTTTAGCATGAGAATTACTTCAGACAAATAGACAAAGAGGTTTTGTACATTTTTATTTGAAACCCTCTTTGCACAACTTAATTTTCTAATGAAATATTGTATTACATCACAGTTCATTCTATTAAGCTAGTTGAGCAAATCATGTTGTCAGGAGGAGGAGATTTGAAGATCATGTTTGTTCCACCTGAGGTGCCAACACTCCATGATATTCGCAATCATTGATCGAATCTATGGTGTCTCTGTGCTCCATGTGAACAGCGGGCTTCTTTGTTGCTTCTTTGTCTTCCCTTGAAGCTTACAAATACAATTCTTTGACCTCCACTCATGGTATCCTGATTAACAGAAATCCGGCCAATGGCACTGCGTACTTTCACACCATCTCAATGCTAAAAAATACTCTGGTTTATGTTGTTATCAGGAGGACAAGGCAGATGAAGCCTAATGAAACTCCTAACCTGATGTCAACAAGTGTGTAGCCTTATGTTGTCTCATCTGCCAAAGTCTTCAATTTAGGAGGCACAGACCATGGCCTTTCTACAGTGGATACTGGCTTCTAAAACACTCATAACACTAGTCAGCAATATTATCCAATAACTTACATAACCTATCGATGCATCACCATGTTTTGTTGATAACTATATCTTATTTGCTTCAATAACACTATATGCATTATGATATTATCTACCATGTAGGTAAGTCTAAAGTGGGCTCCAGTATTAACCTCCTATACTTTTCATATCCGCTCCTCTTGTAACTCTTGTTCTGTATAACTGTACAACCTTATGTTGATCCTTCATGGGCCAGTTAAAGGGTGGGTGATGACTACAAATGCTTAAACCCTTCACATTTTGTAATGATATGAACTTGAAATGTCCAGCGCTCAACTAGCCTCCTGGATCTAGCAGCATTATACAAAAACAAAATAAATAAACTAATCTCTTCTGCTGAGGCAATGATGTCAGGCTCTTTCTTTCACATTCTCATTTTTCCTGCCAGCCAGTCAGACTGAATAGATTTGAAAGTTTTTGGCATTTAGCTCCTGGCATTGTATAAAGTCAGCTCAGAGTGCGATATCGCATAATGCGCTTAGTGACCCTAGTGGTCACTGGGTGCCTTAAGCATCATAAATGGACCCAAAATCAAATCAATTATCAATAGCATACATAACCTCAGATGCACGATCCGAGAACAGATTAAACAGTCATTCACTGCAACCATTTTTCAAAGTAGAATCTCTTCAAATGCAATGCCATAGAAAATTATGGGAAAAAAATCAATAGAAAATTCCGACTTGGGTATCTTTAACAAATATATGCAGAAAAGGGTGAAGGACCACCTGCACATAATCCTCCATAGAACAAATTACTGTTGTCATTCATGCTATGAAGGTTCTTGGAGAAATGCATCGACCAACAAAGGGGCCAATAAATATTAGTTGGTGATCCTCTTGATAGTTTGGACATGCGGTTAAAGCAAAGCCAAAAAAGTAACATAGACTTTATGGACATTCAGATGGATTAGACTCAGCTCACAGGAAGCCGTTGGCAGTAGTCCATTTTACAGTAAACAAGGGCCTATACACACAAAGTAATAAACAACTCATTGTCTATAGCTGCCTGATTAAAATTTGCAGACTGGTTAATATATGTGTTGCCTCATAATATAATTAAGAGCTCACTTTGTAATGCTGTTGGATTTGTTATCACTTGGGTATGGGTCTTTTTGTCACGTGGACACATGTTTGTATGCATGTAACTGGTGTTTGTATAGTGCAAGCTTAGCCAAATGGCAGTGAAGTGCTGTAAAGTTTCAATGGCAAAGATTCATTCAATTTGAGGGGTAGCTGGACAGATGTGGTCATATTTCTTATAAATCTTGCTCATGCATCCTGTGGTGTGTATGATGCCCTCAAGAGGGGCCAGTGAGGAATGTGGGAAGCTATGGCGTATGGAAGGCCATGGAATAGGGCATTGCCACCATTCAGATGCAAATGTAAGAGGGCTTGAATGACAGTTTTGAAGTCACTTTCTTGTAGGAATAGGTTTACTTTTTTTTTAATAGAGAGAGCTGGTAACAGGCCATCTTGATTTTATTGGCGATAGTTTCCTCGAAGTTGAAGTCAGTTCCCAGAGTGAATCTGAGTTACTTGACATTGGGTGAAAGTTGGGGTTGAAATACATTCAGGTTCATGTCATTGAGTCAGGTTTCAATTAGTTCTTGCTGTAGTTCTTGGTGAATAGCAGCAATTCTGTTTTGGTGTAGTTAAGCTTCAGATTTGTCCTATACATCAAGGCATTAACGTGTTGTAAGCAGTATTTGAGTCATTGAATATCTGGCACAGATGTGCCTTTAAAATATATTTGTGTGCCATTGGTGTACTAGTGAATTTTGATGCTGTTATCAGTGACTAGATATCCAAGGGCTCCATGCAGTGGTTTAAGGTGACGGGGAACGAGATGGAACCTTGGGGGACTCTGCAGGTCATTGGGATCTTCAAGAAACTGGAGGTGCCCATGTGAAGGATGTAATAATCTCAAGTTATTGAGTCACCAGTATAATTGATTAGAGGAGCTTATGTGACCAGGCCCAGCTTTGACCACTATGGGTAGCAGTCATTTTCAACAGTTTTTTTTTTAAATATAGTAGCGATTTATTATATGGAGGGTTAGCCACTCACAAAAATGTCTTTAGTGATAATATCCAGGTAGGAATTTCCTACTGTTTTGTTTCTCAATGTGTCCTAGGTCCCAGTGGTTATAGGGCAAAACCGTGTCATACACTGTAGAAAGCAGAAGAGGTACTGACTGATGCTGGACCTAACCAGAATAAGACTAGCGAATGACATTTGAAGATGTATAAAAATGGAGAGGATTTGTAGTTGCTATCAGCAACGCAGGATCTGATTAGATTCACTGCCTCTACTGATGACTATCAGATATACGTTTAAAGCCATTGTCAATTGCATGGGTTCAAACTGCAGAATCAATAGAGGGCTGCAAAGTATAAATATCAGGGCCCACTGGATTCAACAAAGTAAGATCTTTAAGGCCGGAAGATATTCCAAAAAGGAATATTTGTGAACCTTTTTAAAAACTTCTTGAGACCCATGCTCATATTGGCATGAGTATATTAGACACAGAATTATTTGTAATATTCACATTTGATATGCTTCAGTGTATACCTCAACAGAGTGATGTGTAGCTACGCCACCAAATATGTTTAATAATCCATTAGCTGATCCTTTCACAGATATTCATGTTTTGCATACAGTGCTTCAAACACTGCCCCCTTGCGTCAAGCTGGTCCATTGGCTGTACTAATAAATTTATAATTTTACATGAAAGTTTAAAAGTGATATCTATGTTATTCGGAGTGAACAAGAGACTGAACAAATGCAAAAACAACAGTTGATGGACAGAATGCAGAACAATGTCATACATTCACCCCAGTACAGAGATCTGGGCCTAAATCCATCGTTTTTTTGCTCACCATGCCATTCCAGTTTGAACCCAGCCATATGCAAATCAGTCTTGACCCTGTGCCTCATGGGAACAGTCCAGCCCGAACTGCCAAGCCAGGTCCTCCCTGGACTGGAAACAAGCATCCTAGGACCGGTTTCGGGGTTTCACCCCTCTTCAGCCAGGATAGCTTGATTCCAGTGGCATGGAGAGCACGGGACCCACGTCTGGGCATACCCGTCCCACTCGGGGTGACAAATGCAAAAACAACAGTTGATGGACAGAATGCAGAACAATGTCATACATTCACCCCAGTACAGAGATCTGGGCCTAAATCCATCGTTTTTGCTCACCATGCCTATCCAGTTTGAACCCAGCCATATGCAAATCAGTCTTGACCCTGTGCCTCATGGGAACAGTCCAGCCCGAACTGCCAAGCCAGGTCCTCCCTGGACTGGAAACAAGCATCCTAGGACCGGTTTCGGGGTTTCACCCCTCTTCAGCCAGGATAGCTTGATTCCAGTGGCATGGAGAGCACGGGACCCACGTCTGGGCATACCCGTCCCACTCGGGGTGACAAATGCAAAAACAAC
This sequence comes from Calotriton arnoldi, assembly GCA_963921515.1. Lineage (NCBI taxonomy): Eukaryota > Metazoa > Chordata > Amphibia > Caudata > Salamandridae > Calotriton > Calotriton arnoldi. Next base: position 69,205 of record CAWUFW010021872.1, read on the forward strand.
AGTTGATGGACAGAATGCAGAACAATGTCATACATTCACCCCAGTACAGAGATCTGGGCCTAAATCCATCGTTTTTGCTCACCATGCCATTCCAGTTTGAACCCAGCCATATGCAAATCAGTCTTGACCCTGTGCCTCATGGGAACAGTCCAGCCCGAACTGCCAAGCCAGGTCCTCCCTGGACTGGAAACAAGCATCCTAGGACCGGTTTCGGGGTTTCACCCCTCTTCAGCCAGGATAGCTTGATTCCAGTGGCATGGAGAGCACGGGACCCACGTCTGGGCATACCCGTCCCACTCGGGGTGACAAATGCAAAAACAACAGTTGATGGACAGAATGCAGAACAATGTCATACATTCACCCCAGTACAGGGATCTGGGCCTAAATCCATCGTTTTTTTGCTCACCATGCCATTCCAGTTTGCACCCAGCCATATGCAAATCAGTCTTGACCCTGTGCCTCATGGGAACAGTCCAGCCCGAACTGCCAAGCCAGGTCCTCCCTGGACTGGAAACAAGCATCCTAGGACCGGTTCCTTTCAGTGAAATATTAACATTTCAGTAGGTCCAGTCCATAAAGAATCTCGATTTGTAATTTCCAGGTCTGTTAAGTGCCTGTGGATGCTTTGGAAACATTGGAGCAATTGACACCACTGGTGCTTGCTGTCAAACTGCTGCCGGTGATCTGTTAGGCTATTTCGGTAAGCATTTCTTCTGAAATTATTTTTTCTTAATGTTTATGTGATGTCCCGAATCAGTGATATATTACATTTATATGATACATAATTCACAGAGCTACCTAATGAAGATGTCAATATTGTGCTAATATGTGAATAGAAAGAGGCTAGCACAGGATTCACAACTATTGGCCCCTTTGGTGTTGCAGGGAACCTACCAAAAAATCATACTACCATGACATGTTTGCCTGGTAGGTCGGGGATCCTACGTTAAGGCCTAACTGCTAGGAGTTTTTGACATCCGGTGAGGCACAAATCCCGTCTTGGCCTTCCGTAGATATATGATGCTGTCATGCAGGGCCAGACTGGCTGTAGTGGGCATCGGGCATTTGCCCGGGAGGCTGGAAGGGTGGGGGCCGGTTTTGGAGTGGTGGGGCCTGTTTTGTTACTGGGGCCAGTTTTGCACCGGTTTTGTAAAGCAGCAGTGCTTCCCGCTTGCTGGCCCAAATCCTCCACCCCCACCAGGGATGGGGGACGGTCCGACAAAATTGCCAGGGCTGCTTTGGGTTTGGGTTGCATATAGGGAAGTAGGGGAACAACCAAAATGTAGCACACAGTGATTTTGGGTGATTCTCCACCATGACACGTGGTGACTAATACAGATGTCATTTCACGCCCCAACTAATGAGTACACAACAAATATCTCCCAAACACACAGGGTACCTCTGGGATCACTTGACCCAGGTGGCAGGGCCTACAACTTTCTAGATGGTCCTCCCTAATAGATTATGAATTTATTTTAGATGTAAAGCCCTGATGAACTCAGCTGTGACTGTAACAGCCCATGACGAAACATGTGTTGGCAAAGGGCGTCTATGATACAAGGAAATAAAAGAACTGTTGAAACCACACCCTCAACTTTGGATATCTGTGTGCTCGGAGAACTTTGTTGATTCATTATACAATTCAGATGCGAGGAAGACCTAATACTAAAATTAATTTTCTGACCCGATCTCCTAACACTGACTCGCCACACACGCCAGTTGAGTGCTACTTTCTAATTTGACTCTGTTATCTCATGAGATTTTCAAAATCAACAGCATCCATTATTCAGTTTTTTAAATCAATTACTTATTGCGTTGCTGATCAAGAGTTTGGAAAAGTACAAACAATAGGGCACCTCGAAATTTCGCAACTTAGCAGGCAACTATTTTCTCTCAGTGATTCAGTCGTCATCTTATTTTCAGGCATTTGTATGCGGTATGCAGCAATGTAATATTTTCAATTCTTCAACACCTCCTCAGGGCGAGTAAGCGTTAAATAAAATGCAATATTAAAATATAAATTCTATATTCAGTCTGCTCATTGCACTGTCCAGTGTAGAGATCCACTACTGGTTATATTTACAAATACAGTATGGCCTCTAGTGCTATCTAGTGATAATATTACGTTTTTGAAAAACATCTTGTCAATTATTTCAAAATAGAAAGTGTGTTTTCCACAGCTATTCATGTCAACCAGAGTTATGATCTAAAACAAAAGCTAAAAATAATACTGGCATGGAACTCTTATTTGAGAGAGATAAGCTGCAAAGATTATATCTCACATCTCTACAGCCCCATCACCCTACTAAAAAAGCCTCATAGTATCTCAGTACATCCTCATTACCAATGTTATTATATTCATTTCATAGCACCATGAAGGTCAGTGCTCGTCTTAATTAAAACCTATGATAGAGGAGCTTGTATCTTCCACCGCTACGTCACAGATTGAGCCCAAGGAGGTCTAACCGCACATTGACTTAATAGGGGATTTGGGTTGGGGGGCAGTAGATTGGAGGCTGTGGGGGAGTAAGGTAGAAAGTTGTCTTAATTTGATGGTCCAGAAACAGACCTTGCAATGCCAGGCCACATACAGTGAAAATATCCTATTTGAGAGCAGATACCAGGAGCCTAGCTACCACTGGTGCAGTGGCACCGAGGCCCGGAGCCTTGAGGGCCTATTAAACCCTCACAATTACTGTATTTTACTACCCCTATCACACCCAAAACAATGGTTCTGTCGGAATAACGTACATATACATAAATAGGACAATTCATAAACAAAACCACAGGAGAAGTGAAAAGAAGAGGTAGACAATTTATGACAATAATTTAACTCATACAATAATACACAATAATATAAATTTGAGAAGGAATGGTGCACCGTGAGCAAAGCAAAAGTGCTTGTGCAGTGTGTCAAAAGGTGTATGATACAAAGATAAAATGGATTTTTTTTTAAATATACTGGTTTACACACAATACAGTACCAATATTTTTGCAGTCTTGGGGACCAGGTCATTGGAGTCTCTTTAATAGGGAATCAATGATACATTCACAACAATCATAATCCTAGGAAATTGTCTGTAAGGATCCAGGAAAAATGCTAAAATCTTTCTTCTTTTCTTTGTTTTTCCTTTTTCTTTTTTCACATGTTTTTGATTTAGTACTTGATTGAGGTGACATTATCAAAAAGAAACAATCAATTCACTTGCACATCTCTATGGTGTGTTGCTTCTTTCCATATATACATCCCCAATTTTTGTTTTCCTGTATGAGGATTGAATTCAGTTTTTTTTCCGCGTCTGTCTTGTTCCTCTTTCTAGGAGCTTGCCTGGACGCTACCGACAACAGACTTTTTTCAAATATTAGTTGCCATTGAATGATTGTATGAATTCTTTTGTCTACACTGTTACACCACTTCACTGTTTTGAGCAATGACGACTGGGTGAGTATTTTCTAAACATATATTTTTTAGATTGTATACTTCCAGTACACAGGAGATGTTGAATTTGTTTTTTTTTACAACTAGGTTAGTCCTGATGAAGACGTCTCTGTGATGTATTATTGACACTATCTCTGACGCATCGAAATGTTGATGGAGTCCTTTTTCTTGGATCCTTACAGACAATTTGATGGGACTACGAATGTTGTGAATGAATCATTAAGTCCCTATTAAAGAGTCTCTAATGACCAGGACCAGAGACTGCAACAATGGGTGCAGTCTGACTTGTCTTCAGCACAGGGTGGAGGTGGTGCATATTCCAGCTGGCCACGGTGGTAGTGGCAAAAATACTATTTTTCAGGCATTCCTTGTTAGAGGAGTACCTGGCAGCATATAGGCAACTGCATCATCCATGCCAGGACCACCGTGTTAAAGGTGGCAACTAAAAATGGGCTGACCTCCATGACTTGTGACCTGCGCACCGGTACCTCATAGTGCACTGATGCCAATGATTATCTGGCACCACGGTTGGGAGCAACAGCAAAAGCAGGAGGAATGGGGAATGCATGTCTTGCCATGGAGTCAGCTGTTCCAGGGCCGGACTGTGAAACCAAAAGTGGCCCTGGCAAAAATGCTCAAAGAAGCCCTGCTCCCTTCCTCTCCTCGCTACTGTCTCTCTCTTTTTATCCATGTATTATCTCTTGTATCATTCTCTTCTTTCTTTCTCTTCTCTCTTCTCTCAGTTCTCCCTCAGGGATGTCTTTCGCTTGTTTCACTCCCACCCTCTCCCTATTTCTCTCAAATGCCCCCTACCTGCTGCAATTCACCTAGAGAAGCTGGGGAAAGTGACAGAGGCACCAGCGACCTTTAGGCTCTCAAAACTGGCCTCCAGTGACTCCAGTCCACTGGGGAAATGCCCGGTGGCATAAGAGGCCACTCTGGTCTTGCCTGGTGCAGTCAGTATTAGATCTGTGGCAGCAGCCACGACAGAAGAAAATGACAGCATGGATGTTGTAAAGGGAGAAGAAGGAAAATTCTAACAAAACATCCACTCTGCCATTAATAAATATATGGGCAAAATAAAACACACATTGGAGAACAGAAAAGAAAGTTGAATTAAAGTAAAGGCCTATTAAGAGGAGGATTAACATGATAAAAAAATAAACATTGCAGAAGTACAAAAACAATTATTCAAAAAGAAAGCAAGAGGAAAAAACAGAAGCACTGTGAGTTTGTGAAAAGGCACTGTATTTATTAACCACAATGGGATTACTGCTCCCATTTGAGACAACACTTTCCCCTTTGCAATGTATATATAGTACTTTGTGTGGACAATAGTGCACACATAAAGTAAAACAATCACAAGGGGTTAACAGACATAAGTAGAGAAACTAGAATTATGTAGAAAACAGTAATACAGGTAGGAATGAGCATATTTACATAAAGTACATTTCTAAAGAAAAACACATTACAATATCTGTACGCAGGTTTTAAAATAAAAACTAAACAGTCACAAAAGCCCCCATTATGAACAATATTGACCTATGTGAAATGGGTTAAGTCTTCTTGGCTATCTTTGGAGATCCTTGGACTTCAATTCCTGTATCATAGTAGGATTTACAAGTTCAAGTTAATAGTGCAAAGTGTGGCTTCATCTGGAATGTTTCAAGTGTGCTATTCCATGTCCAGGCTTTGCCCTATTTTCCCAGCTGCCCCGGGTGCAGAGTAATAGCTCAGCTGGCTGTGAATCTGCCAAAATGTCCCATGATATCACCACCCACAAATGCACCTCCTAAAATGACAAAAATATCCCAACAAAGTCAAAAAGTTGAATTGCTGTTGTGAAATGAAATAGTTGCCCTCAATTTCAATGCCAAGTTTAACAGAGGCCATCTGGTGGTCTGTCAGTGTATGGGCAGCTAGACGTAGTTTAGGGGATGGGGAAGTCAAGTAGGGCAACAACTACTCTCAGAAATCAGTGCTTATGGAGATAAACTATTGATGTTGGAGTAGAGCTAGGACCTAAATATTTGTCCCCTTTGGAGTATCAAACTTCAAAAGACTGTACCTCAAAAAGTCTGTTTCTGTTATCGATGCTGACTTCACAATGGATACCCATAGACCAAAGATGCTCATCGATTACCACTTCACCAGCAGGAACTGGGGGGTCCTAAGATTTAGGTGTAGGTTATATAAGGTCTTTAGTGATGGTTGTGGAATCAGAATTACCAGCTTCAACCTAGAGGCTGACATAGGGTGAAAAAGAAAATCTTCTCTTTCTCTCATGGCTGAAAACTGTACTTTGGAGGTTCCTACAAACTCAAGGACCACACAGAAGAGGTTGGGGACAATGCATGCACACACACTGAAATTTCCAAAATACTCTCTGTTGTGTCTGCAGATGCACCATCATCTTGTGGCTGCAGTGTTGCTGGGGTTGGTTCTGGCTGCTATGCTGCAAAGTCCATGCGCCCCATTCACAATGGTAAAATGAGACCAAAGTCTAACTTTACGACTTACGGTATTCACAAAGGGCATTTACTACTCGTAAATGCCCTTTGTGAATACTGAAAGTCGTAAGTTTAACTTTGTTATTCACAAAGGGCATTTACGAGTAGTAAATGCTGTTTGTGAATACCAAAAGTAGTAAAGTAAGACTTTCGTCTCAGTTTACTTTTGTGAATCGGGCCCCTTGTGTCTCCTGGGTTGCTCACTTTCTCAAAATGACCTTTGCGCTGGTGGCAGTCCACTGGCCTTTGTTCTTTGTCATCTGAGTTTGTGGGCAGGTTCGCACCATTCCCAATAGTACAGCATCCTCTACTTCCAGGGTAGGGCGCACCGCAAGGGCTTCTCAAGATCACAGCCTTGAGGGGATACAGAGACATACATAGTCCTGTTACTGGCAATCTTCACACTGTGCTTGTGATCAGAGCTTTTCCTTGATGTCCAGACAAAGTGCAAGTTACTGGCTGCAAAGAGCCAGTATTTATCCTTCCTTAGAAGCACAAGCGGAACGTGCATGCCAATCTAAGTTCTGGTTTTCTTTAAAAGTTGAAACTCAACTCCAGCCAAGTCTTTCCTTGTGGGGTTTCTAAGTGGTTTTTAGAAGGGAATAGTAGGGGACAGGGGGTAAATGGTCAATTTGGAATTCTAGAGAGGGGCCTACCAGACACTCAAGGTTTGTTCCCTAATTGCTTTTTGACTGCTCAACAAAACACAGTGGCAGGGAGCTCAAGTACTATTGCTGAGTGAATGTCTTGGGCCTGGCAGGATTTGAATATATGTTTTCTTGTCTTATATCCTTACACCTGTCCTGTCTGAGGGGTATGCGACCATGGGTAGCAACTGGTATGTCACATCAAGAAGGACATAAATACCCTAAGAAAGGGCAGAATTCACACTGACCCTTCATAGTACACCACTTACCCTGCATAAGGACTCTCAGCCTCACAATAAATTTATAATGCATGACATATAGTTGGAAGACGCGAGCAACAGTTACGTGGGACAGTCAGTAATATGCATCTCAACCAGGAGAAGAAGCAAAAAAGTAAATATTGCTAACACTGTGCATAAGAAGCCATGGCTGATGCATACAAGCTATTGGGTGCACAAAGCCGCCTCGCTGGAATAACCAAGATCACTGAAAGCTAACTGCTCAGCCTTCAGGCTCTCAGGCAAAATGAAGCAGAACTGCCAGGGGAAGAACCCGCCACAGAAGCAGACCCAGAGACAATAATAGAAAGTATTCAAGAGGATTGAGTCATGGAGACAGGAAAAACCAGGCAGTTTTGTGATTTGCCTGAGACTTATGGGAGCCCAAGGTGAGGAGCAAAGGGTATTAATATATACGGGGGATAAGCATAGAAGCTAGACTGTGCAAATCATTTTAAATAGAAAAATCTTTATTTACATACAGAGCTTGAATGCAATATATTGCCTGTCTTGAGGACTCACCCTTAACATGGCTAGAACTGTGACAAGGAAGTCCTTGATTTGGAATAAAAACACAAATCCCCTTACTTTATATGTGAATGTATAGGTGCTGGAAATTGGGAATTCTGGGGGTGCTGCAGCTCTCCCAAAATAACCATGCTGGAGCTCTGAAGGTGAATGAGCAATAAAGATGCCTTTAAACTTTGGTTTTATCTTGATACAATAGTTGTGATTTCGAAGACGGAGGTCAAATGTCAGACTACATTTTCTGACAAATTTCTGCTTATTCTTTTAACATGTGTACTGGTGTTTACGTTTCTTTCTCTGATTGAAAGTGAGAGGATTTTGCAAAGGGAACATTGTGGCAATCTTGGTGCCATGAAAGGAAAGGGTGTTTTTTTTTCTAACACACAACAAAATTTAACTACCTATAAATGAACTGTACAGATATTTCAAAATATGTCAGCACTTAGGAAAGCACAAATTAAGTGTTTTTTTTGGTAATTCTAAAGCGTGATGTACGTAAATATTTTAAGATGATCAAAGCAAATCAAGATACTTTACTTGGTGATGTTTAAGAGACAAATATTCACTAAAACTAGATTTCCACACATTATCGTTTGTGCTCTATATAGTTTTATCTGTAAAATTATGTTTGTGCAAAGTTAGTGGCCATTACAATGAAAAATCGCGGCCTTTTAAATGGCAATGAGCTATCCGGAGTGGCTCCTCCATAATGGCGTTAGTCAGCGAAAAATAAAATGAAAAAATTCAATATTATCATTTTTTTTTCACTGACTGAGACAGGAAGTCTTGGGCGGTTTGGGGATGGCTGGGCCATGGCAAGGAGGAGTGGTAGGTGCACTGTATAGTGCACATGTCGGCAAATCTGGCCGCTCGGACCAATTCTGGTTCTGCTGTCCTGCTACTGAAAGCAGTGCCAGGGTAGGGTGGGGAACCTGTACTTGTGTCCCAGGGACTGCTGGGACACCATCAGCAGCACGAGAGAAGAGGAGCAACGAGGCGGCTAGCAGCCTCGAAGGCAGGACAGGTAATTTCTTTAATTTTATTATTTTTTCCCTAATCCCACGACCCCCATTTGAGTATTGTGAAGCTACCATAGCATGCTTTAGTAATATATTTGTGACAGAGTGCTAAAAAAATTCACCACAAACTACATACCAGACGCTTACTGACTTATTGCTGAATGGGAAAGGCTGATTTACTACACTTTTCACAGTCCCTATGTGTTCAGTGATGTAATATTCATGGCAGCACCCCCTCTCTAAAAATTGTTCCAGCATCATTGCCTCCATGGAGCTCAGAAGTCTAAATTATTAGTTTGGCTTTCATTACGAGGGGCCTCTTAATTCCGATTTTGCACACAACAGCAGTTACAGGCCCCATCAGAATTATGAGATCTATTGTTTTTCACACAGATATTTCCGCAGTTAGAGCTAACCAACCTTTCTGTGTGAAAATAAGGAGGAAACCGGGGAATTGCTAGAATTACAGATTCCCCCTGTAATTCCTAATTTCTAAGGGAACCCTCAGAATCCCACTTGTAATGCCCTGGATTTTCGCCACCCTCAGAGATATCAGTATCCCCCAGAATCGGTAGCTCAGAAGGTGGGGAAAATCCAAGTCATTTTACGAGGCACTGGTTATAAGGGCCTAAGTGTCTTCGTTAAAGGTGCAGTATATGTTCAATAACTTGCTGATTTGCTCATGTGTGCACACGCATGTGTGGTTGTGTGGATGGGTGTACTTAGGCATTTTCACCGAAGGTGGTCTGCTCCTGCCTCAGAATGTAAACTATGGCAATTTAGGCATCTCGATTGATCAATTAGTGCTTTTACAAGATGCCAGGAGTAGATCTACTAAATACTAATGCAATTCACTGAATTATTAGGTTATTTAATAGCGTCACAAATAAGGAAAAATCTTACTTTTTGTCTGGAAGAGTGGAATTTACTAGTCACTAGTTTGTCTAAAGCCTTGTGCTTCCAACTTCTCTCATAGGTCAGTTGATCATCTGTCCTTGATGCGGTGAGTTTGGAAATTGTAACCTCATTCAAGAAATGCAAGATCAGTTGTCACCGTCACTGAATGGAGTTGAACATGTGATATAAAATGTACACAAATGTGTTCAAGTTGGCTTATAAAGTTTGCCTTTCCTTATTCTGCAGGAGTTCAGGCTCATATCAAACACTGACTTGGTGCACATGGAATGATATAAAAACAAATTCCTCAATGTTGGTCGAAGGCTATGCGTGGATCCAGCCTTGATTGCCGGCATCATTTCTCGTGAGACGTGTGCAGGGACAGGGCTTGTCAATGGATGGGGTGACAATGGCAATGCCTGGGGCTAAATGCAGGTACTGCTGTGATCACTGGACTCTTAAAATGGTATCTTTTCAGTGCTGTCATGTTTTCAGAGTGGAATTGTCTGAGCAAGAGCTTTTGATGCAAAGTAAACAAAAGAATGCTGAAGCTACCAGGCTCACATATAGAACATCTAAAATGATGATACCTTGTTATATAACTTTGAGTGAGTTGCGGTTGCAACACAAATGAAATCAAACCAAACCATGATGTGTTTTATATTTAAAGGAAGTTGTGTATTACAACTGTTTTCAGCAAAATAACAATTTCAACATTAGAATAGTCATAAATTGAACATGACATATCATATGGACCACGTATAAAAGATGTGTAGATTCTCTCTGCAAAGCATTTAGCACAAAAAGAGCAACTTCCTTCCCATTCATTATCAAAGAAGGATATATTATGAAGAAAAGATTGCCCTCACCTTAATAGTAACTATCTTTGATTGCATAATGAACATTTCCTCAAGTCTAGTGCTGGAATAGCTGGAATAGAGGGGTCTCCAGATGGATTCTGGTTCTGGCAGCTGTTCTTGAGCTAGAACCAGATTCCAGGCGCCTCCTCGAAATCATCCCGCCTGTTTCCAAGTAGTGTGCCGACACTGGGACATGCAGCACTGTCCGCACATATAAAGTGTTTTGATGCAGTGGCGGGTTCTACTCCACCTCAATATGCTGCATATGCTTCACTTCACAGACAATCTAATTTCTTTGGTCCATGTCATGTCCTGGCTGGGTGCGGTTTGTAGTCAAATCAGGAGCAGCCTCAATCTCAAATGTGGTTGCCATACCCAACAGCCATCGAGAGAAACAGAGTACCCTACTGCTCTGTAACCTCACAGCTTGGTAGCAAGTAAATAGAATTTACATTGTGTTTTTGCCTTTCTCAGACTCTGGATCTATGCACGATCTGTAGATGCAAGTATGCTCTGTAGACGTACATGGTATGCGTACCATCTAATAACCATTCTATAGAGATGTCATATAGAGATGTTGTGAGAAGTTGGCCTGGCATATGCTGTCCACTAATTATAGTGGGCACCTTGCACCAGTCCAAACAACCCCTTATTGGAGATAGGTTAAAGACAACCTTATTGAAAGCTATCCTAGTGGTAGCTATGGAGAGCAGCCTTCAGGCTAAGTCTTGAAGGAATGTAAAGCAGCTTGTTTTACCAGTCTATAATCTCTTGAGTGACCAAATGAAAGAGCACCACACCAGGTAAATATTCAAAATATATGTATTTATTGCTAAACACACCCCTCTAGTCTCTTTATGAGGCTAGAGTTCGAAGTACACAAGTTATAAGTTATTTAAACACAGTAATAGCACAAATACACGTTTGGGCCCTAGGGGCGTACCAAACCATATACCAATAAAGTGGTATAAGAACCACGACTGAACTAGACACTAGGCCTAGAGCCTCTAGAAGTGCTTGGACCACAAGGAACCACCCAAGGTAGTGACACAGGGGACCCACGGGGGACGCGTGCAGTGTAAATACACAACCGCGATACGCCGTTAACTTCTATGGAGAAAGTCGCGATCAGGAAATTAAAGAAAAGGGACACTTAAAGGAGGACTTGGAGCAAACCCTTTGAGAACTAGGTCGTTCTAGAGTCTCTACCCACGGGAGCACCGGAGTACTCGTGTTACCTCACCCAGGGAAGCCGGGTGCATAGGTGCCTTTCGGGGTCGGGTTTCGTCGTCGATTTGAATGGCGATCTGCTGCAAAGTGCTGCTGGCGACCAAGTGGAAAGTGTCCGGGTGGATCCAAGAGTGGATCGGAGATCTGAAGAACCTGAAAGCAGAGGGGACAGAGTCTGGGTCACTAGCCAGTGACCAGGAAGGCGATGGACAGATGCCCACCGATGTCGAGTGCTTCAGGTGCGTTGACGGTCGTCTTGACTCTTCAGCCACGAGGTCCAGGAGGCGTTGTCGGCAACCAGGAGCAGGATTCAGGCTGGTACACGATGTTTGTCGAGTGCTGAGGCGTCGGCGACCGGATTGGACCCAACAAGCCTTGGCAACGGCAAGTCTCGATGAAAGTGAAGATTGTCGATGATGCAGACCAGCAAGGTCTGAGGAACTCACCCAGCGAGGGTAAGTGAGGGCAGGCGTGGAGCAACCAGGGTGCCGAAGAAAGAAAGGATTGGCCTTCGTGAAGGGCTACTAGCCACCGGGCTAGCGACCGCAAAGGAGCCTCGAGACGTCGCACGTGGATCTGGCTCACAGAACACTCGTGGAGTGGAGGCCAGTGATCTTCGGTGCAGTTGATGCTGGAGGCTAGGGCTACTCGGAGACCAAAGCACGACTTCGTGGGAGACCCAGAAGAGGATGCACTAGCAAATGCGTGCGGTGTACAGGGGTCACGGTTCGACATTACCAACAACAGCTACGGACCTCAGCTTTGCTGGGGACTCAGGGCAGCCTCGGGGAAGTCTGGAAATCTACCTCTGGTGATGCAAAGTCTTCGGCGTCCGACGGGAGCTTAGGCGATGCAGACCGGACAATTGCTTCTTTGGTACCTGCCAAGCAGGGGAGTCACTCCTTGACCCCAAGGGAGATTCTTCTGTCCTCTAGTCTTTAGTAGAGCGTCGAAGGTCCAGGATTCTGTTTCAGAGTTTCATCCAGGGATAATCTAAAGTCCTAAGGACTGGGTTCCTATACTTATACCAAGTTTAGGGGTTGGACTACTCTGTGGCCCCACCTATGGGTGGGTCAGGGCAGAGGGGTGGCTACACCCTTTCCCTTTGTCCAGTTCGCGCCAAAGCAGGGGCTGCAAGCCCCTGATCCGGTTTGAACTGGGGTATGCACAGGGACACCAAATGTGCCCCCAGTGCAGGACTTCAAAGCACCCGAAAGTGCTCCCGCCCAGCCCCAATACACATTATCCTGTCTGGGGAGGTGGTCACACCTCCCTGGGACAGGAAACCTATTGTCCAGGCCTCCCTGCCGGAGTTTCGTCCAGCAGCAGGAGGCCAGACTCGTGTCTGTGGCAGCAGCATCCATTTTGTGATGCCAGGGCTTTAGAAAGAAGTTACCGGGCTAGCCAGAGTTAACATGTCTTTCCCTCTAGAAGGGTGGAATGCTACCCCCGCTGCCAGAATTGGCGGGGGGGTAGTATTCCAAGATGATTGACACCAAACACGACATGTTTAGGTGCCGCAAATTCCAAAGTTAGCATTTAACGCGAGGTTATAATGCGCTTAAGAGTATATGGTCAGGCTGCACTACAACCAGCATCAGAGAAGGGTCTCCGAACGCTGCAGAGGGGCCCTGCTCATGCAGGGGCACCCTCTCACATAGGAACCACGCACTCTGCCTTCAGGATTGATAAGGCCTGCCATAGGAGTGACTTATAGGTTTATATGTGTGTATGTATTTAGTGATATAGGTAACCTATATCACAGTAAGGGGTGCATGCACCACCTTACCCAGGCTGCAGTAGCAGACCTGTGGTGTCAGTTTGGATGGCCTTCCAGGGGTGGCATAATACATGCTGCAGCCCCTGGTAGGCCTCTGAGGTACCTATGCCCTTGGTACATAGTATACCATATACTAGGGACTTATAAGGGCACTCCAGATTCCAATCAGTGATGTGCCTAAGGCACATGGAAACCATTTTAGAGAGGAAGCAGCTAGGCTGGGGTTCTGATTAGCAGGGCCCCAGCCAGACTAATGTCGAAAAACAGTGAAGCATCAGCAAAAAGTGGGGGTACCCATGTGAAGCAGATCCTACTCTCCTACACAACCCCCCCCAAACGTAGGGACATTAAACTAACCTTGCCCAGTTAAGTCTTCATGTTCTAAGTGGAAGTACCTAGAGAGTCCATCTGCATTGGCATGGTTACTCCCAGGTCTATGTTCCACTGTGAAGTCCATCCCCTGTAGGGAAATGGACCACCTAAGCAGTTTGGGGTTTTCACCCTTCATTTGTTTTAGCCATAAGAGGGGCTTATGGTCTGTCTGAACCAGGAAGTGGGTACCAAACAAGTATGGCCTCAACTTCTTCAGAGCCCAGACCACAGCAAAGGCCTCCCTCTCTATGGCTGACCAACGTTTCTCTCTAGGGGTCAGCCTTCTGCTAATGAAAGCTACTGGCTGATCCTGACCTTCTTCATTCAATTGTGACAGTACAGCCCCTACCCCCAATTCAGATGCATCAGTTTGAACAATGAACTTCTTGGAGTAATCAGGACTCTGTAGAATGGGAGCAGTGCACATGGCCTGCTTCAGGTCATCAAATGCCTTTTGACAGCTAGCTGTCCACTGAACCTTTTTGGGCATTTTCTTAGAAGTTAAGTCATTCAGGGGTGTCACTATTGATCCATACCCCTTGACAAATCTCCTATAGTACCCAGTCAGGCCTAAGAAGGCTCTCACCTGAGTCTGGGTAGTGGGAGCAGTCCAGTCCATGATAGTCTGGATCTTGCTCTGCAAAGGTTGAACCTGGCCTCCACCCACAAGGTGGCCCAGGTACACAACCTGACTCTGCCCTATCTGGCACTTAGTGGCCTTGATAGTCAGGCCTGCCTTTTGCAGGGCCTGTAAATCATTCCTGAGGTGGACCAGGTGATCCTCCCAGGTGGAGCTAAAGACAGCAATATCATCTAGATATGCTGCACTATAGGCTTCCAGACCTGTGAGAACTGTATTCACCAACCTCTGGAAAGTGGCAGGTGCATTCTTCAGACCAAAGGGCATCACCACAAATTGATAATGCCCACTAGGGGTTGAGAATGCTGTTTTGGGCTTTGCAGTATCAGCTAGTCTGATCTGCCAGTAGCCAGCTGTCAAGTCAAATGTGCTGAGATATTTGGCTGAGGCCAAAGTATCTATGAGCTCATCTGCCCTTGGTATTGGATGGGCATCAGTCCTAGTGACTGCATTGAGACCCCTGTAGTCCACACAAAACCTCATCTCTCTTTTTCCACCACTGGTGTGAGGTTTTGGCACAAGGACCACTGGACTAGCCCAAGGGCTATCTGAGGGTTCAATAACTCCCAACTCCAACATTTTCTGGACTTCAGTCCTGATACAGTCCCTGACATGGTCAGGTTGCCTATAAATCTTATTTTTAATAGGCAGACTGTCCCCAGTGTCCACTTCATGAGTGCACCAGGTGGTCTGACTGGGTGTCAGTGAAAACATGTGTCTAAACTGATTGAGCACCTGTCTACAATCAGTTTGTTGCTGGGTAGTGAGGCTGCCTGCCAAGGCTACACCATCTACTGACCCATCGTCAGGGTTCTGTGAGAGCAGGTCAGGGAGTGGGTCACTCTCTTCCTCCTGCCCTTCATCAGTAGCCATGAGCAAGCCCATGTCTGCCCTGTCCACATATGGTTTTAACCTGTTGACATGGAGAACCCTGTGGGGACTCCTGGGTGTTCCTAGGTCTACTAAGTAGGTAACCTCACCCTTCTGCTCAACAATAGTGTGGGGTCCACTCCATTTGTCTTGGAGAGCTGCTGGGGCCACTGGCTCCAACACCCACACCTTCTGTCCTGGCTGGTAAACAGTCAGAACAGCCTTTTGGTCATGCCAGGCCTTTTGAAGTTCCTGGCTAGCCTCAAGGTTTTTGGTTGCCTTTTTCATATACTCAGCCATCCGGGAGCGGAGACCAAGTACATAGTCCACTATGTCTTGCTTTGGGGGCTTGAGAGGTAACTCCCATCCTTCCTTCACCAAGCACAGTGGACCCCTGACAGGGTGGCCAAACAGAAGTTCAAAAGGGCTGTAACCAACCCCCTTCTGAGGCACCTCCCTATATGCAAATAAAAGGCAGGGCAAGAGTATGTCCCATCTTCGCCTAAGCTTTTCTGGGAGCCCTTTAATCATGCCCTTCAAGGTTTTGTTGAATCTCTCAACTAAACCATTGCATTGTGGGTGATAGGGTGTGGTGAACTTATAAGTCACTCCACACTCCTTCCACATTGCTTTTAAGTACCCAGACATGAAGTTAGCATCCCTGTCTGATACTACCTCCTTAGGAAAGCCCACTCTTGAGAAGATTCCCAGGAGGGCCCTTGCCACCACAGGTGCTGTAGTGGTCCTGAGGGGAATAGCTTCTGGGTACCTGGTGGCATGATCCACTACCACCAGGATAAACCTGTGCCCAGAGGCTGTTTGGGGATCCATGGGACCAACAATGTCAATCCCTACCCTTTCAAAGGGCACCCCCACCACAGGTAGTGGTATCAGGGGGCCTTTGTAGTGCCACCTGCCTTGCCACTGGCCTGGCAGGTTACACAGGAGCGACAAAACTCCTTGGTGTCTTCAGACATGTGGGGCCAGTGAAAGTGAGGGACAATTCTGTCCCAAGTCTTGTTCTGGCCCAGGTGACCTGCCAAGGGAATATCATGGGCTAGGGTCAATAGGAAGCCCCTGAACTTTAGAGGTATAACCAACCTCCTGGTAGCACCAGGCTTGGGGTCTCTACTCTCTGAGTACAGGAGTCCATCATCCCAATACACTGTATGGGGACCACTAGCTTTCCCAGCAGCCTCAGCAGCAGCTTGCTGTCTGAGGGGTTCAAGGGAGGGGCAGCTCTGCTGCTCCTGGCTCAGATCTGCCCTGGAAGGTCCCCCTGTCCCCAAGAACTCAACCTGGTCAGGTTCAAGTTCCTCTGGGACAGTTCCTTCTTCAGGACTGAGATCATCCCCCTCAAGGGACTGATCTTCTTCCTGAGCCAAGGGGGAAGGCACTGCCTTAACCCTACTACTCCTCCTCTTGGAAGGCACTTGGTCCATTATTCCAGAATCCAAGGCCTGTTCAGTGCTAGACATTTTGGCTTGTGACCTGGTCACAGCAAACACATCTGCAGGGATCCCCAGCATTTCTGCATGGGTCCTGAGCTCCACTTCTGCCCAAGCAGAAGTCTCTAAGTCATTGCCAAGCAAGCATTCGACTGGTAGGTTTGCACTCACCACAACCTTCTTAAGGCCAGTTACCCCTCCCCAGGAGAAGTTAACAACTGCCAGAGTATGGTCTGTTCTGACGTTGCTAGCATTGGTCACTTGGTACATCTCACCAAGTATAACTTGCCCAGGATTCACAAGGTCTTGTGTCACCATTGTGACACTTGCCCCTGTGTCCCTAAATGCCAAAGCCTCTCGTCCATTGATTAAAGGCTGTTGTCTGTACTTGCCCAGATTACTGGGACTCATAGAGGAGGGCACATCCATGCCTCCATCACAGACTAACACAGCCTGAGTTAGTTCTCTGACTAGGTCAGAGCCCAACTCAGTACCCAGGGTGAACCCTACTAAACCCTTGGCTGGAGCACTCCCACCAACTGTAACTGTACTAGGGGGAACAGGTGCCTTAGGGGCATTGGTGGGTGCTGGACTTGAGTCTTTGGACTTGGTGCAATCACTGGTCCAGTGGGTCTTTTGCTTACAGACCTTGCACCATGGTTTTCTTTGGCCTTTCCCTTTTGTAGACTGTGAATCCCCACCTGAAGAAGATTTTTGGGGGCCTGATGAAGACTTTTGATCTTTACCCTTCTCCCCACCCTTTTCAGAGTTCTTAGCATCTTGCTTCTTAGTGTCCCCACCTTGGTTCTGTACTTTCTGCTTCACCCTGGTTCTGACCCATTTGTCTGCCTTCTTTCCCAATTCTTGGGGAGAGGTCAGATCAGAGTCTACCAGGTATTGATGCAACAGCTGATTTTGACAGTTATTAAGAATCTGCTCCCTCATTATCAGATTGTACAATCCTGAGAAGTCACACACCTTACTGCCCATCAACCAGCCTTCCAGAGCCTTGGCAGAACAATCCACATAGTCTACCCAGTCTTGAGTCTGTGCTTTTTGGGTATCTCTGAACTTCAACCTGTACTGTTCAGTGGTTAGGCCAAACCCATCAATAAGAGCACTCTTCAAGACCTTGTAATTATCAGCATCCTCCTCTCTAACAGTGAGGAGCTTATCTCTACCTTTGTCTGCAAAGGAGAGCCACAAGATTGCTGCCCACTGCTCCTGAGGGACCTTCTGTACTTTACAGGCCCTCTCTAGAGCAGTTATCCACTTGTGGATGTCATCCCCACTCTGGTAGGGAGGGACAATCTTGCTCAGGTTCCTATGGTCATAGGACCTTTCCCTATCTCTAGGGACATGGCTGCCACCATGGGACTCTAGTCCCAACTTTCTTCTCTCTTTGAAGAGATCTAGGGACTCCCTGTCTACAGCCAGTTGCTGCTTTCTGATTTCAAGCTGAGCTTCCTCATATTGAACCAGCCTCTTTCTCCTCTCATGAGAGGATTCCCTCCTATGAGATGAGACAGAGGTCCCTATGGAGGTGCCAGAGTGGTTAGACTCCTGAGAAGGAGATCTAGACTTTCTGGGCACACTCATAATCCTTCCTGGGGGGACAAAGTGGGGATCATCCAGATCTTCCTCTTCATCGTCCACAGGAGGGATTGGGTTATCCAGGTCAGGGTCATTGTCACCCTCCTGGTCAGTTTCAGAGGGGGGGCTGGGGGTATTGCTACCCCTGGCCCCACCCTCATCTTCTGCCCCACCCTCAGCTCCTACCCCTTCAGTCCCCAAGGGCTTACTGAGATCATAAGCTGCCAACAACTCTTTAAGGTGTTGGGTGGTGGGACTTTGGCCTGTCCTCAATTTCCTCAAGTTACATAATGCTCTCAATTCCAAGAATGGGAGTGTATCATACTTGGAGGGAAGAAGCCCAGTGGCTTCTGGCCAGGATTCTTTAGGTCCTTCCTTTAAAGACATTACTAGTGTGGTGTGGTGTATGCACTACCTACTCTAGTGTGGACTACTGAGTTGTAGAAAGGGTGTGCTATCCCTTAACACACAACTCTAAGTTCAGTAGAACTTACTGTATTCTAAGCTTAAATTATATGTACCTTAGGTACCTTTAGTGGTTTTCAGTTGATCAATTCAATTGAGATTATCTGGTAAAACAATAGCAAGCTGGAATCCCACACGCTGCACACCAATGTGAGAAGTTGGCCTGGCATATGCTGTCCACTAATTATAGTGGGCACCTTGCACCAGTCCAAACAACCCCTTATTGGAGATAGGTTAAAGACAACCTTATTGAAAGCTATCCTAGTGGTAGCTATGGAGAGCAGCCTTCAGGCTAAGTCTTGAAGGAATGTAAAGCAGCTTGTTTTACCAGTCTATAATCCCTTGAGTGACCAAATGAAAGAGCACCACACCAGGTATATATTCAAAATATATGTATTTATTGCTAAACACACCCCTCTAGTCTCTTTATGAGGCTAGAGTTCGAAGTACACAAGTTATAAGTTATTTAAACACAGTAATAGCACAAATACACGTTTGGGCCCTAGGGGCGTACCAAGCCATATACCAATAAAGTGGTATAAGAACCACGACTGAACTAGACACTAGGCCTAGAGCCTCTAGAAGTGCTTGGACCACAAGGAACCACCCAAGGTAGTGACACAGGGGACCCACGGGGGACGCGTGCAGTGTAAATAAACAACCGCGATACGCCGTTAACTTCTATGGAGAAAGTCGCGATCAGGAAATTAAAGAAAAGGGACACTTAAAGGAGGACTTGGAGCAAACCCTTTGAGAACTAGGTCGTTCTAGAGTCTCTACCCACGGGAGCACCGGAGTACTCGTGTTACCTCACCCAGGGAAGCCGGGTGCATAGGTGCCTTTCGGGGTCGGGTTTCGTCGTCGATTTGAATGGCGATCTGCTGCAAAGTGCTGCTGGCGACCAAGTGGAAAGTGTCCGGGTGGATCCAAGAGTGGATCGGAGATCTGAAGAACCTGAAAGCAGAGGGGACAGAGTCTGGGTCACTAGCCAGTGACCAGGAAGGCGATGGACAGATGCCCACCGATGTCGAGTGCTTCAGGTGCGTTGACAGTCATCTTGACTCTTCAGCCACGAGGTCCAGGAGGCGTTGTCGGTGACCAGGAGCAGGATTAGGGCTGGTACACGATGTCTGTCGAGTGCTGAGGCGTCGGCGACCGGATTGGACCCAACAAGCCTTGGCAACAGCAAGTCTCAATGAAAGTGAAGATCGTCGATGATGCAGACCAGCAAGGTCTGAGGAACTCACCCAGCAAAAGTAAGTGAGGGCAGGCCTGGAGCAATCAGGGTGCCCAAGAAGAAAAGGATTGGCCTTCGTGAAGGGCTACTAGCCACCGGGCTAGCAACTGCAAAGGAGCCTCGAGACGTCGCACGTGGATCTGGCTCACAGGACAGTCGTGGAGTGGAGGCCAGTGATCTTCGGTGCAGTTGGTGCTGGAGGCTAGGGCTACTCAGAGCCCAAAGCACAACATTATGGGAGACCCAGAAGAGGATGCACTAGCAAATGCGTGCGGTGTCCAGGGGTCACGGTTCCACGTTACCCACGACAGCTACGGGCCTCAGCTTTGCTGGGGACTCAGGGCAGCCTCGGGGAAGTCTGAAAATCCACCTCTGGTGATGCAAAGACTTCGGCGTCCGACGGGAGGTTAGGCGATGCAGACCGGACAATTGCTTCTTTGGTACCTGCCAAGCAGGGGAGTCACTCCTTGACCCCAAGGGAGATTCTTCTGTCCTCTAGTCTTTAGTAGAGCGCCGAAGGTCCAGGATTCTGTTTCAGAGTTTCGGCCAGGGATAATCTAAAGTCCTAAGGACTGGGTTCCTATACTTATACCAAGTTTAGGGGTTGGACTACTCTGTGGCCCCACCTATGGGTGGGTCAGGGCAGAGGGGTGGCTACACCCCTTTCCCTTTGTCCAGTTCACGCCAAAGCAGGGGCTGCAAGCCCCTGATCCGGTTTGAACTGGGGTATGCACAGGGACATCAAATGTGCCCCCAGTGCAGGACTTCAAAGCACCCGAAAGTGCTCCCGCCCAGCCCCAATACACATTATCCTGTCTGGGGAGGTGGTCACACCTCCCTGGGACAGGAAACCTATTGTCCAGGCCTCCCCTGCCGGAGTTTCGTCCAGCAGCAGGAGGCCAGACTCGTGTCTGTGGCAGCAGCATCCATTTTGTGATGCCAGGGCATTAGAAAGAAGTTACCGGGCTAGCCAGAGTTAACATGTCTTTCCCTCTAGAAGGGTGGAATGCTACCCCCGCCGCCAGAATTGGCGGGGGGTAGTATTCCAAGATGTTTGACACCAAACACGACATGTTTAGGTGCAGCCATTCCAAAGTTAGCATTTAACGCGAGGTTATAATGCGCTTAAGAGTATATGGTCAGGCTGCACTACAACCAGCATCAGAGAAGGGTCTCCGAACGCTGCAGAGGGGCCCTGCTCATGCAGGGGCACCCTCTCACATAGGAACCACGCACTCTGCCTTCAGGATTGATAAGGCCTGCCATAGGAGTGACTTATAGGTTTATATGTGTGTATGTATTTAGTGATATAGGTAACCTATATCACAGTAAGGGGTGCATGCACCACCTTACCCAGGCTGCAGTAGCAGACCTGTGGTGTCAGTTTGGATGGCCTTCCAGGGGTGGCATAATACATGCTGCAGCCCCTGGTAGGCCTCTGAGGTACCTATGCCCTTGGTACATAGTATACCATATACTAGGGACTTATAAGGGCACTCCAGATTCCAATCAGTGATGTGCCTAAGGCACATGGAAACCATTTTAGAGAGGAAGCAGCTAGGCTGGAGTTCTGATTAGCAGGGCCCCAGCCAGACTAATGTCGAAAAACAGTGAAGCATCAGCAAAAAGTGGGGGTACCCATGTGAAGCAGATCCTACTCTCCTACAGATGTCATAAATATTAAGGCCTGCAAAAAGTGCATAACTTAATTACCATGGTGTAATTTACAGTCTATTATTATACTTCGGCCACAAATATCCAAAATGGTTTGACAAACCTTGATCTCTTGGTTGAATACCAGAACTGAAACTCTGCAAGCTTGAGAATTTTAAGTTGTTATTTAGAACCAGTGCTGGGATGAGAATGTCCAGTGCATGCTATACAGTTGTGCCAGCTGCCGTGATGACCCAGTTGCAAGTATCTGGTATCCTGTGTATTGGGTTTTTGGCCCCAGCCTCACACTAATCTAGTGTCTGCGTGAAGGCCTAGGCCTGTCCCTTGATGTGAGTCTGAATCTGGACCTGCGGCAGTGCACCAAGCCTTTTCTGCATAGTGACAAAAGACTACTTTCCCTGTAACGGTTTCAAGCGGGCAGCATGGTGGAGGCATGATCCTAGTGCGAGCAGACCTTTTTATCTGTGTCACAGGAGGGGTGGCACACTGGCCCACCTGTATAAAGTTCCGTAACTACAGGTGCCCCAGATCCCTGCGCTGATATCCAGAGTGCCTGTGTCCGTGTGTCTGCTGAAGAGGCAGCAAGGACACCACTGACAATACTATTAAATTGTGTTGCAGATTGATGCAGTTATGCTGCTAGGAGGTCTCCTGGTCTTTAGGACTAGGTAAAAAATACAAATGTTAAAGGTAGTGTAGATAATTCGCTCTATGTATTTATGTATATGGTATATCTTTAGCTCAAACCTAGCCAAAAGGCAGCAGAGCTGTACATGGCCAAATACAAACATAAAGTCAACGAGTAATAGGAGAGGAAACTGGGTTGAGGACGGTTAATTCATTGCGGGGTAGTGTTCGATAAAGAGGTGGGACAACAACTCTTTCTCTGTAATTTAAAAAATTCACGCTAGTTAGAGAAACATTTTTTGTTTGAGAGGCCGCCAAGACAGGTGTTTATAAGTCAGTTTGGTAACTTGATTATATGAATGTTGGCTTGACTACTCTGTCTATGATATGGGACAACTGATTGTTAAAGGCTTTCAAATTATTTTACATCAAAACATATTGGGGTATCTCTGACTCCTGAGTTACTGTTAAATAACTAGCAAAAGGGTAGTGGTTATAGAGTCTAAATGCAATTTTAGTTCTGATAAATCTGCATAGCCTGTTTATATGCATTGAAAGATGCAGACTTAGGGGCCGATTCCGATTCGTGTCGGTAATTTCTCCGACCGAGCCGGCCTTGGAGAGATTTCCGACCGAATCGGACCCGTGCAGTCCGACCGAACGAGTCCGATGCATTCGTATGCCACCGGACACGAGTCGGTCGGACTCCCATTGAACTCAATGGGAGCCGGTCGTACAACGCGTACGCGGGCTCCCATTGCCTCAATGGGTGCGAGGCGGACAAGGGCGCCCCCTACAGCGAGTACGCCGCGCGAGCGCTCCGCGGCGCACACGCACAGGTAGGGGGGACCCATGGGTCCCCCCTGTGTGCGCCTCGCACGGGTACGCAGTACAGGGGGTCCGACACGGACCCCCAGAGTACGGCTCCGACAGCGAGTTCGAGTCGGACGACGCGAGTCGGTCGGAGCGGTCGAGGTGCGCATCGTACTTACCCGGCCGGAAAACGTCTCCATTGCGCGGTGCGAATCGGGTCCGAGCGAGTCGGTCGGAGCAGTACGATCCGGGAACCAGTCGGTCGGAGCGGTCGGGTCGCCCGGACGAGTCGGTCGGCGAATACGCATCGTACTCGCTCGCCCGGATGCGCGTACGACTCGGTCGGAAAATAGGGCTCCGGATCGGATCCGGTAAAACCGAATCCGATTCGGAGCACTACCGGCCGAGATCGGAATCGGCCCCTTAGTGATTAAGTCATACATGCATCAGCCTACTTTTAATTAGTGCTTGCACACTATTAATAAACATTAGCTGTGCTAGGCGGGAGATCTTGTATAATAATCCTTTACGACTGAGCTTTGTTGTTTTTCTCTGACAATACAGAGGGGTTCCCTTTTGTGAGAAGTTGGCCTGGCATATGCTGTCCACTAATTATAGTGGGCACCTTGCACCAGTCCAAACAACCCCTTATTGGAGATAGGTTAAAGACAACCTTTATTGAAAGCTATCCTAGTGGTAGCTATGGAGAGCAGCCTTCAGGCTAAGTCTTGAAGGAATGTAAAGCAGCTTGTTTTACCAGTCTATAATCTCTTGAGTGACCAAATGAAAGAGGACCACACCAGGTATATATTCAAAATATATGTATTTATTACTAAACACACCCCTCTAGTCTCTTTATGAGGCTAGAGTTCGAAGTACATACGTTACGAGTTAGTTATCTACAGTAATAGCACAAATACACGTTTGAGCCCCAGGGGCGTACCAAACCATATACCAATAAAGTGGTATAAGAACCACGACTGAGCTAGACACAAGGCCTAGAGCCTGTAGAAGTGCTTGGACCACAAGGAACCACCCAAGGCAGTGACACAGGGGACCCACGGGGGACGCGTGCAGTGTATGAACACAGCCGCGAACCACCATTAACTTCTATGGGGAAAGTCGCGATTAGAATTTAAAAGAAAAGGGACACTTAGAGGAGGACTTGGAGCAAACCCTTTGAGAACTAGGCTGTTCTAATGTCAATACCCACGGGAGCACCGGAGTACTCGAGTTACCTCACCCAGGGAAGCCGGGTGCATAGGTGTCTTTCGGGGTCGGGTTTCGTCGTTGCCAGTGACCAGGAAGGCGATGAGCAGATGCCCACCGATGTCGAGTGCTTCAGGTAGGTTGATGGTCGTCTTGACTCTTCAGCCACGAGGTCCAGGAGGCGTCGACGACAACTAGGAGCTGGATTCGAGCTGTCCCACGACGTCTGTCGATTGCAGGGGTGTCGGCGACCGGATTGGACCCAACAAGCCTTGGCAACGGCAAGTCTCGTGGAAATAGAAGAAGGACAATGTTGCAGACCAGCAAGGTCTGGGAGACTCACCCAGCGATGATAAGTCAGGGCACACCTGGAGCAACCAGGGAGCCCAAGCAGAAAAAGATTGGCCTTCGTGAGGGCCTACTAGCCAACGGACTAGCGACCGCGAAGGAGCCTCGAGACGGTGCACGTGGAGCTGGCTCACAGGACACTCGTGGAGTGGAGGCCAGTGATCTTCGGTGCAGTTGGTGCTGGAGGCTAGGGCTACTCGGAGCCCAAAGCACGACTTCGTGGGAGACCCAGAAGAGGATGCACTTGCAAATGCGATCAGTGTCCAGGGGTCACGGTTCCACGTTACCCATGTTACCCACGACAGCTACGGGCCTCAGCTTTGCTGGGGACTCAGGGCAGCCTCGGGGAAGTCTGGAAATCCACCTCTGGTGATGCAAAGACTTCGGCGTCAGACGGGAGCTTCAGCGATGCAGATCGGACAATTGCTTCTTTGGTGCCTGCCAAGCAGGGGAGTCACTCCTTGACCCCAAGGGAGATTCTTCAGTCCTCTAATCTTAAAGTAGAGCGTCGAAGGTCCAGGATTCTGTGTCAGAGTTTCGTCCAGGTAAATCTAAAGTCCTAAGGACTGGGTTCACCTACTTATACTAAGGTAGGGGGTTGGACATACTCTGTGGCCCCACCTATGGGAGGGCCAGGGCAGAGGGGTGGTTACACCCCTTTCCCTTTGTCCAGTTTTGCGCCAGAGCAGGGGCTGGAAGCCCCTGAGCCAGTTTGAACTGGGGTATGCACAGGGACACCAAGTGTGCCCCCAGTGCAGGATTTCAAAGCACCCGAGAGTGCTCCCGCCCAGCCCCAATACACACTATCCTGTCTGGGGAGGTGGTCACACCTCCCTGGGACAGGAAACCTGTTGTCCAGGCCTCCCCTGCCGGAGTTTCGGTCAGCAGCAGGAGGCCAGACTCGTGTCTGTGGCAGCGGCATCCATTTTGTGATGCCAGGGCTCTGGAAAGTCAGTACCGGGCATACCGGTGTGTACATGTCTTTCCCTCTAGAAGGGTGGAATAATACCCCCGCCGCCAGAACTGGCGGCGGGGGTAGTATTCCAAGATGTTTGACACCAAACACGACATGTTTCCGTGCAGCCATCCCAAAGTTAGCATTTAACGCGAGGTTATAATGCGCTTAAGAGTATATGGTCAGGCTGCACTACAAACAGCATCAGAGAAGGGTCTCCGAACGCTGCAGAGGGGCCCTGCTCATGCAGGGGCACCCTCTCACATAGGAACCACGCACTCTGCATCAGGATTGATAAGGCCTGCCATAGGAGTGACTTATAGGTTTATAGGTGTGTATGTATATAGTGATATAGGTAGCCTATATCACAGTAAGGGGTGCATGCACCACCTTACCCAGGCTGCAGTAGCAGACCTGTGGTGTCAGTTTGGATGGCCTTCCAGGGGTGGCACAATACATGCTGCAGCCCCTGGTAGGCCTCTGAGGTACCTATGCCCTGGGTACATAGTATACCATATACTAGGGACTTATAAGGGCACTCCAGATTCCAATCAGAGATGTGCCTAAGGCACATGGAAACCATTTTAGAGAGGAAGCAGCTAGGCTGGGGTTCTGATTAGCAGGGCCCCAGCCAGACTAAGGTCGAAAAACAGTGAGCATCAGCAAAAAGTGGGGGTACCCATGTGAAGCAGATCCTACTCTCCTACACAACCCCCCAAACGTAGGGACATTAAACTAACCTTGCCCAGTTAAGTCTTCATGTTCTAAGTGGAAGTACCTAGAGAGTCCATCTGCATTGGCATGGTTACTCCCAGGTCTATGTTCCACTGTGAAGTCCATCCCCTGTAGGGAAATGGACCACCTAAGCAGTTTGGGGTTTTCACCCTTCATTTGTTTTAGCCATAAGAGGGGTTTATGGTCTGTTTTAACAAGGAAGTGAGTACCAAACAAGTATGGCCTCAACTTCTTCAGAGCCCAGACCACAGCAAAGGCCTCCCTCTCAATGGCTGACCAACGTTTCTCTCTAGGGGTCAGCCTTCTGCTAATGAAAGCTACTGGCTGATCCTGACCTTCATCATTCAATTGTGACAGTACAGCCATTACCCCCAATTCAGATGCATCAGTTTGAACAATGAACTTCTTGGAGTAATCAGGACTCTGTAGAATGGGAGCAGTGCACATGGCCTGCTTCAGGTCATCAAATGCCTTTTGACAGCTAACTGTCCACTGAACCTTTTGGGCATTTTCTTGGAAGTTAAGTCATTCAGGGGTGTCACTATTGATCCATACCCCTTGACAAATCTCCTATAGTACCCAGTCAGGCCTAAGAAGGCTCTCACCTGAGTCTGGGTAGTTGGAGCAGTCCAGTCTATGATGGTCTGGATCTTGCTATGCAGTGGTTGAACCTGGCCTCCACCCACAAGGTGGCCCAGGTACACAACCTGACTCTGCCCTATCTGGCACTTGGTGGCCTTGATAGTCAGGCCTGCTTTCTGCAGGGCCTGTAAAACATTTCTGAGGTGGACCAGGTGATCCTCCCAGGTGGAGCTAAAGACAGCAATATCATCTAGATATGCTGCACTATAGGCTTCCAGACCTGTAAGGACTGTATTCACCAACCTCTGAAAAGTGGCAGGTGCATTCTTCAGACCAAAGGGCATCACCACAAATTGATAATGCCCACTAGGGGTTGAGAATGCTGTCTTTGGCTTTGCATCATCAGCTAGTCTGATCTGCCAGTAGCCAGCTGTCAGGTCAAATGTGCTTAGATACTTGGCTGAGGCCAAAGTGTCTATTAGCTCATCTGCCCTTGGTATTGGATGGGCATCAGTCCTAGTGACTGCATTGAGACCCCTGTAGTCCACACAAAACCTCATCTCTCTTTTCCCACCATTGGTGTGAGGTTTTGGCACAAGGACCACAGGACTAGCCCAAGGGCTATCTGAGGGTTCAATAACTCCCAAATCCAACATCTTCTGGACTTCTGTCCTGATACAGTCCCTGACATGGTCAGGTTGCCTATAAATCTTATTTTTAATAGGCAGACTGTCCCCAGTGTCCACTTCATGAGTGCACCAGGTAGTCTGACTGGGTGTCAGTGAGAATATGTGTCTGAACTGATTGAGCATCTGTCTGCAATCAGTCAGCTGCTGGGTAGTGAGGCTGCCTGCCAAGGCTACACCATCCACTGACCCATCACCAGGGTTCTGTGAGAGCAGGTCAGGGAGTGGGTCACTCTCTTCCTCCTGTCCCTCATCAGTAGCCATGAGCAAGCCCATGTCTGCCCTGTCCACATATGGTTTTAACCTGTTGACATGGAGAACACTCTGGGGACTCCTGGGTGTTCCTAGGTCTACTAAGTAGGTACCATACCCTTCTGTTCAACAATGGTATGGGGTCCACTCCATTTGTCTTGGAGAGCTGCTGGGGCCACTGGCTCCAACACCCACACCTTCTGTCCTGGCTGGTAAACAGTCAGTACAGCTCTTTGGTCATGCCAGGCCTTTTGAAGTTCCTGGCTAGCCTCAAGGTTTTTAGTTGCCTTTTCATATACTCAGCCATCCGGGAGCGGAGACCAAGTACGTAGTCCACTATGTCTTGCTTTGGGGGCTTGAGAGGTAACTCCCATCCTTCCTTCACCAAGCACAGTGGACCCCTGACAGGGTGACCAAACAAAAGTTCAAAAGGGCTGTAGCCAACCCCTTTTGAGGCACCTCCCTGTACGCAAATAAAAGGCAGGGCAAGAGTATGTCCCATCTTCGCCTAAGCTTTTCTGGGAGCCCTTTAATCATGCCCTTCAAGGTTTTGTTGAATCTCTCAACTAAACCATTGCATTGTGGGTGATAGGGTGTGGTGAACTTGTAAGTCACTCCACACTCCTTCCACATTGCTTTTAAGTATCCAGACATAAAGTTTGTACCCCTGTCTGATACAACCTCCTTAGGGAAGCCCACTCTTGAGAAAATTCCCAGGAGGGCCCTTGCCACCACAGGTGCTGTAGTGGTCCTAAGGGGAATAGCCTCTGGGTACCTGGTGGCATGATCCACTACCACCAGGATAAACCTGTGCCCAGGTGCTGTTTATGGATCCATGGGACCAACAATGTCAATCCCCACCCTTTCAAAGGGAACCCCCACCACAGGTAGTGGTATTAGGGGGGCTTTTGTAGTGCCAACTGCCTTGCCACTGGCCTGGCAGGTTACACAGGAGCGACAAAACTCCTTGGTGTCTTCAGACATGTGGGGCCAGTGAAAGTGAGGGACAATTCTGTCCCAAGTCTTGTTCATTCCCAGTTGACCTGCTAAGGGAATATCATGGGCTAGGGTCAATAGGAAGCCCCTGAACTTCAAAGGTATAACCAACCTCCTGGTAGCACCAGGCTTGGGGTCTCTACACTCTGAGTACAAGAGTCCATCATCCCAATACACAGTATGGGGACCACTAGCTTTCCCAGCAGCCTCAGCAGCAGCTTGCTGTCTCAGGGGTTCAAGAGAGGGGCAGCTCTGCTGCTCCTGGCTCAGATCTGCCCTGGAAGGTCCCCCTGTCCCTAAGAACTCAACCTGTTCAGGTTCAAGCTCCTCTGGGACAGTTCCTTCCTCAGGACTGAGATCATCCCCCTCAAGGGACTGATCTTCCTTCTGAGCCAAGGGGGAAGGCACTGCCTTTACCCTACTACTCCTCTTCTTGGAGGGCACTTGGCCCATTATTCCAGAATCCAAGGCCTGTTCAGTGCTAGACATTTTGGCTTGTGACCTGGTCACAGCAAACACATCTGCAGGGATCCCCAGCATTTCTGCATGGGTCCTGAGCTCCACTTCTGCCCAAGCTGAAGTTTCTAAGTCATTGCCAAGCAAGCATTCAACAGGTAGGTCTGCACTTACCACAACCTTCTTAAGGCCAGTTACCCCTCCCCAGGAGAAGTTAACAACTGCCAGAGTATGGTCTGCTCTGACGTTGCTAGCATTGGTCACTTGGTACATCTCACCAAGTATTATCTGCCCAGGATTCACAAGGTCTTGTGTCACCATGGTGACACTTGCCCCCGTGTCCCTAAATGCCAAAGCCTCTCTTCCATTGATTAAAGGCTGTTGTCTGTACTTGCCCAGATTACTGGGACTCACAGAGGAGGTCATATCCATGCCTCCATCACAGACCAGGACAGCCTGAGTGAGTTCTCTGACTAGGTCAGAGCTCATCTCTTTACCCAGGGTCAACCCTACTAAACCCTTGGCTTGTGTAGTCCCACCACCAACTGTAACTGCACTAGGGGGAGCAGGTGCCTTAGGGGCATTGGTGGGGGCTGGAGTAGAGTCTTTGGACTTGGTGCAATCACTGGTCCAGTGGGTCTTTTGCTTACAGACCTTGCACCATGGTTTCCTTTGGCCTTTCCCTTTGGTAGACTGTGAATCCCCACCTGAAGAAGATTTTGGGGGCCTTGTGAAGACTTTTGATCTTTACCCTTCTCCCCACCCTTATCAGAGGTTTTCGAATCTTGCTTCTTAGGGTCACCACCTTGGTTCTGTACCTTCTGCTTCACCCTGGTTCTGACCCATTTGTCTGCCTTCTTTCCCAATTCTTGGGGAGAGGTCAGATCAGAGTCTACCAGGTGCTGATGCAACAGCTGATTTTGACAGTTATTAAGAATCTGCTCCCTCATTATCAGATTGTACAATCCTATGAAGTCACATACCTTACTGCCCAATAACCAACCTTCCAGAGCCTTGGCAGAACAATCAACAAAGTCCACCCAGTCTTGAGTCTGTGCTTTTTGGGTATCCCTGAACTTTAACCTGTATTGTTCAGTGGTTAGGCCAAACCCATCAATTAGAGCACTCTTCAAGACTTTGTAATTATCAGCATCCTCCTCTCTAACAGTGAGGAGCTTGTCTCTACCTTTGTCTGCAAAGGAGAGCCACAAGATTGCTGCCCACTGCTCCTGAGGGACCCTCTGTACTTTACAGGCCCTCTCTAGAGCAGTTATCCATTTGTGGATATCATCCCCACTCTGGTAGGGAGGGACAATCTTGCTCAGGTTTCTATGGTCATAAGACCTTTCCCTATCTTTGGGGAAACTGCTGCCACCATGGGACTCTAGTCCCAACTTTTGTCTCTCTCTATAGAGATCGAGGGACTCCCTGGCTATAGCCAATTGCTGTTTCCTGAGTTCAAGCTGAGTTTGCTCATATTGAATCAGTCTCTTTCTCCTCTCATGAGAGGATTCCCTCCTATGAGAGGAGACAGAGGTCCCTATTGAGGTGTCAGAGTGGTTAGACTCCTGAGAAGGAGACCTAGACCTTCTGGGCACACTCAGAACTCTTCCTGGGGGACAAAGGGAGGTCAGTCTGATCCTCTCCCTCCTCCTCCTCCACAGGAGGAATTGGATTTTCCAGGACAAGGTCATTTTCACCTTCCTGGCCAGTTTCAGAGGGGGGGGGCCCTGGGTTTCTTTACCCCTGGCCCCTTCCTCATCTTCTGCCCCACCCTCTTTGCCTACCCCTTCAGACCCTAGGGGCCTGCTGAGATCATCAGCTAGTAACACCTCCCTGAGGTGTTGGGTGCTGGCACTTTTGCCTGCCTTCGACTTCCTAGTATTGCATAATGCTCTCAATTCCAAGAATGGGAGTTTATCATACTTGGAGGGAAGAAGCCCACTGGCTTCTGGCAAGGACTCACTGGGTCCTGGCTTTGAAGACATTACTAGTGAGGTGTGGTGTATGCACTACCTACTCTAGTGTGGCCTACTAAACTCTCTTGAGTTGTAGAAAGGGTGTGCTGTCCCTTAACACACAACTCTAAGTTCAGTAGAACTTACTGTATTACTAAGCTTGATTTATATGTACCTTAGGTACCCTTAGTGGTTTTCAGTTGATCAATTCAATTGAGATTATCTGGTAAAACAATTGCAAGCTGGAATCCCACACGCTGCACACCAATGTGAGAAGTTGGCCTGGCATATGCTGTCCACTAATTATAGTGGGCACCTTGCACCAGTCCAAACAACCCCTTATTGGAGATAGGTTAAAGACAACCTTTATTGAAAGCTATCCTAGTGGTAGCTATGGAGAGCAGCCTTCAGGCTAAGTCTTGAAGGAATGTAAAGCAGCTTGTTTTACCAGTCTATAATCTCTTGAGTGACCAAATGAAAGAGGACCACACCAGGTATATATTCAAAATATTTGTATTTATTACTAAACACACCCCTCTAGTCTCTTTATGAGGCTAGAGTTCGAAGTACTATGTTACGAGTTAGTTATCTACAGTAATAGCACAAATACACGTTTGAGCCCCAGGGGCGTACCAAACCATATACCAATAAAGTGGTATAAGAACCACGACTGAGCTAGACACAAGGCCTAGAGCCTGTAGAAGTGCTTGGCCCACAAGGAACCACCCAAGGCAGTGACACAGGGGACCCACGGGGGACGCGTGCAGTGTATGAACACAGCCGCGAACCACCGTTAACTTCTATGGGGAAAGTCGCGATTAGAATTTAAAAGAAAAGGGACACTTAGAGGAGGACTTGGAGCAAACCCTTTGAGAACTAGGCTGTTCTAGTGTCAATACCCACGGGAGCACCGGAGTACTCGAGTTACCTCACCCAGGGAAGCCGGGTGCATAGGTGTCTTTCGGGGTCGGTTTCGATCGTCGCTTTCAATGGCGATCTGCTGCAAAGTGCTGCTGGCGGCCAAGTCGAAAGTGTTCGGGTGGATCCAAAGGTGGATCGAAGATCTGAAGAACCTGAAAGCAGAGGGGACAGAGTCTGGGTCACTAGCCAGTGACCAGGAAGGCGATGAGCAGATGCCCACCGATATCGAGTGCTTCAGGTAGGTTGACCTTCATCTTGACTCTTCAGCCACGAGGTCCAGAAGGCATCGACAACAACCAGGAGCTGGATTCGAGCTGTCCCACAACGTCTGTCGATTGCAGGGGTGTCGGCGACCGGATTGGACCCAACAAGCCTTGGCAACGGCAAGTCTTGTGGAAATAGAAGAAGGATGATGTTGCAGACCAGCAAGGTCTGGGAGACTCACCCAGCAAGGATAAGTCAGGGCACACCTGGAGCAACCAGGGAGCCCAAGCAGAAAAAGATTTGCCTTCGTGAGGGCCTACTAGCCAACGGACTAGCGACCGCGAAGGAGCCTCGAGACGGTGCACGTGGAGCTGGCTCACAGGACACTCGTAGAGTGGAGGCCAGTGATCTCCAGTGCAGTTGGTGCTGGAGGCTAGGGCTACTCAGAGCCCAAAGCACGACTTCTTGGGACACCCAGAAGAGGATGCACTTGCAAATGCGATCGGTTTCCAGGGGTCACAGTTCCACGTTACCCACGACAGCTACGGGCCTCAGCTTTGCTGGGGACTCAGGGCAGCCTCGGGGAAGTCTGGAAATCTACCTCTGGTGATGCAAAGACTTCGGCGTCCGACGGGAGCTTCAGCGATGCAGACCGGACAATTGCTTCTTTGGTGCCTGCCAAGCAGGGGAGTCACTCCTTGACCCCAAGGGAGATTCTTCAGTCCTCTAATCTTAAAGTAGAGCATCGAAGGTCCAGGATTCTGTGTCAGAGTTTCGTCCAGGTAAATCTAAAGTCCTAAGGACTGGGTTCCCCTACTTATACTAAGGTAGGGGGTTGGACATACTCTGTGGCCCCACCTATGGGAGGGCCAGGGCAGAGGGGTGGTTACACCCCTTTCCCTTTGTCCAGTTTCACGCCAGAGCAGGGGCTGGAAGCCCCTGAGTCGGTTTGAACTGGGGTATGCACAGGGACACCGAGTGTGCCCCCAGTGCAGGATTTCAAAGCACCCGAGAGTGCTCCCGCCCAGCCCCAATACACACTATCCTGTCTGGGGAGGTGGTCACACCTCCCTGGGACAGGAAACCTGTTGTCCAGGCCTCCCCTGCCGGTCAGCAGCAGGAGGCCAGACTCGTGTCTGTGGCAGCGGCATCCATTTTGTGATGCCAGGGCTCTGGAAAGTCAGTACCGGGCATACCGGTGTGTACATGTCTTTCCCTCTAGAAGGGTGGAATGCTACCCCGCCGCCAGAACTGGCGGCGGGGGTAGTATTCCAAGATGTTTGACACCAAACACGACATGTTTCCGTGCAGCCATCCCAAAGTTAGCATTTAACGCGAGGTTATAATGCGCTTAAGAGTATATGGTCAGGCTGCACTACAAACAGCATCAGAGAAGGGTCTCCGAACGCTGCAGAGGGGCCCTGCTCATGCAGGGGCACCCTCTCACATAGGAACCACGCACTCTGCATCAGGATTTATAAGGCCTGCCATTGGAGTGACTTATAGGTTTATAGGTGTGTATGTATATAGTGATATAGGTAGCCTATATCACAGTAAGGGGTGCATGCACCACCTTACCCAGGCTGCAGTAGCAGACCTGTGGTGTCAGTTTGGATGGCCTTCCAGGGGTGGCACAATACATGCTGCAGCCCCTGGTAGGCCTCTGAGGTACCTATGCCCTGGGTACATAGTATACCATATACTAGGGACTTATAAGGGCACTCCAGATTCCAATCAGAGATGTGCCTAAGGCACATGGAAACCATTTTAGAGAGGAAGCAGCTAGGCTGGGGTTCTGATTAGCAGGGCCCCAGCCAGACTAAGGTCGAAAAACAGTGAGCATCAGCAAAAAGTGGGGGTACCCATGTGAAGCAGATCCTACTCTCCTACACCTTTGACATTCTTACATCTCTCCTACAACGAAATATGTTAGTGTTGAGCCAGTACATCACCATTTGTAGTCACTAGAGGCAGCTATCAGATTATAGTGATAGGCAATGTTTTCCCTCAAGGTACCTGGTTCGTGTTGGGCTAAGTTATGATGAGAAGCCCTTGATGCATGGTGATATGCCCCTAGACCTCTGTTTCGCTGTTCCATCCAGAGTCTCTTTTTATGCTCATTTTGAGTGTCTAACAGGCCTTTTAATGTGTGTTAATTATATCTTTTCACAATATATACACACTATAGTTAGCTAGCCAGCATTGTAGTTTTTTTCCTGGTGCCTTTCTTATAAGTATAGGGATCTGGCTGGCATCATTGTGATTTTTCTTGTGTGCTGTTAAGTATTTTTCTTTTGTTCTGGAGGCAATCCTAGATTTTCCATTTTCTCTTTTATATATGAGGTGGCCTTGCAGTACTACAGCGTTATGAACGACTTTTCAGGCAGTTGCTTCTGACTCTAGAGGGGCATCTGGTAAGGACTTGGAGTATTGTGGCTCTGTGAAAGACTTTTCAAGCCGTTGCATTTGACTTTAGAGGGACTTCTAGTACAACTCTAGTACTGTAGCTTAGTGAAAGATATGTCAAGCAGATGTATTTTACTGAGAATGAACTTCGAGGTAGTTGCATCTGACTCTTGAGGGGCATCTACTAATGCCTTTCTGAACTGAAGCCTCGTGAAAGACTTTTCAAGTAGTTGCACATGAAACAAGTGGGCTATCTAGCAGCAGCTTCAGGTAGTGCAGCTCAGAGAAGGCCTTTTCAAGTAGTTGTATCTGAGTCAAGCGTGACATCAAGTAACACCTTTTGGTTCTGCAGTTTTGAGAAAGACTTTACGAGCAGTTGCATCTGACTCAACAGGGACAACTAGTAACAACCTGCAGTACTGCAGCTTTGTAAAAGACTTTCCAGTTGCATATAAAATAAATGGGCATCTATTAGACCTTTGTGGTACTTCATCTTGGAGAAAGGCCAGGATTGGCTTTGCCATTGCTTGTTTTATTTTATTTGCAGCAGTCCATCCAGGTGCATATTTTTCCGTGATTGCTCTCTCTGTTTTTCTGTCTCTCATCTGTGCTCTTTTCACTCTCCCCTTCCCTTCTCCCCAATGCTCTCTCTCTCACTCCCCAGAAAATTCAGAACTCAGCAGCAAGACGTCTCTAACTGTAAAGATAGGAGCTTACAGATCTCCTGTTCTGAGGGCTCTCCACTGATTATTGGTCACAAGAAGATCCTTGTTAAAGCTATTGTGTATCACTCAAGCTATTGTGCAGGGTGATAAAGGGTAAAGGCCCAGAATTCCTTCAGAAAAAAAATCTATATTTCCATCCCGGGAAGATATATTTGAGGCTAACTTAGTATCTAATAATTCCAGCATACAAGAAAAAAATGTCAGGGACACTACTTTCTGCCTACAGGCTGCCAAATTATGAAATTCAATCCCGGCAAAGCTAAGAGCCACAGAGAAACACCTGAAATTCAGAAAGCTTGTCAAGAGCTATTTTTTCACTATATGATCATCAGAGAACATTTGTATTTTTTATCTGCCTGAAAAACGCAAAATAACACAAATACCAGCAACTCTGTTTACCAACACATCACCTGAACAATTTCCTAAGTTTCCAAGAACAGCACATCTTTTCTTGCCATACATTCAACCAGGAACTCACATTCCAGGTTAACACAGCATCTACATATTCCAGCATTCTAAAACCTTTGATGGCGCTACTCACTCATTACTGTTTGCCAAAATTATGGAACTACCTCCTAGCAAAACAAAAGCCATTGAAAATCACCTGGAACTCAGAACAAATACTAGACCTTGTCATTCCCAACATGTCTACCAGGGAACATAAGTAAGACTTACCACATAGAGGAGAACCTAAGCAAATAACTCCAGCTCTGTTGACCTACAGTGCCCCTACACTACTTTTGCAGTCCGAACTCTATAGCAGCACAAACGCCTTACCCATAAAGTGCTATCTGTATAAGGAAAAATGGTCAATCCCTTCATGACACTGATATTGACTTCCCTCTAAAATTCCCTTTCCTTCTTTGACTTCTCCCAACACATCTTCTGCCATTCTGGCTTCATCTATATTTATTGCTTGCTCTTATCTTATTAATCATCATCTCCTAAATACCATGTATTTTACCATTGTGGCCTTTCTTGCACTAAACATAGCAATCACATAATTCCCTTCAAATCTACCTTCACATTTCTCACCTCATCGGCACCAAAGCACACATTTTTCTACTAGCAATGTCTGTTAACTCCCTAATGCAATAAACCCATTCACATACATCTTAAATTCCTTTCTTCTTTAATTTTTTCAATCTTAAATTTAGCCAATCCTAAACTTGCCCAATCCAAATTCAACTAATCTCAATTACTGAAAACTGTAGATTTAATGCATGAAAGAACATACGTGGAGAACACAAGACTAAAACCTATTAACTCCAACCACTATAATCAAAGGCTATTTCATGAGGTGATTTCATCTGAGAGCACAAGTTGAAAACTAATTTTACAAATAAACTTTGTATTAACCACTAGCCCTGTGTTCCTGGAACAGCATGTTACACACTGAAAGCTGCATCAATGCAGGAATGGGGAGAGGAGTTGGCCTAACCGCTAGGGCGATCGACCTCGAATCTGGGGACCTGGGTTCGAGTCTCGGCAATGATGCTGAACATCGTGTGATTCTGGGAAAATCACTTAATCTCCCCGTGCCTAACAAAAATGAATGTGTCCTCATGTAACGCAACTGGGGCTATGTAAAGCGCTCTGATACCCGATACCTTCGG
Source organism: Calotriton arnoldi (assembly GCA_963921515.1). NCBI lineage: Eukaryota > Metazoa > Chordata > Amphibia > Caudata > Salamandridae > Calotriton > Calotriton arnoldi. Next base: position 106,181 of record CAWUFW010021872.1, read on the forward strand.
GTCAAGTTTATGCTATAAAAAACTCAGAAAAATAAAAAATGCCTTTTCAGGGTTAGTAAGTGCTATATAAAGGCAATTACAGTACAATTGAATATGGATATTTTTCCTTTCAGTAAGTCTAGTAATGCTTTTTGCTCTCATACTTGTACAGTGTCCCTTCTGAGTTATGTAGACAATGTCAGTAAAATATTGTGGCAAAAAACAAATGTTTATAATATGCATTCCCAAGTCTTCACCATTTTTAATTTTGTACAAAAAATCCTAACATGTAGTGCCTGTTTTAGCATTTTCCGATATTCCTTTTTAGGTCTCGCCTAGCGTTGCAGCGCATGCGTTGCTCGCTTTGCGAGGCATACAGTATACACTATAGCGTGGAAGCTTCGTGGAAGCTCCACCCACTCTCTGCCCATCTTCTTGATTGGCTTAGATCCTAAATGCTGCCTTTTGATTGGTTTTAGGCTTTTTAGTCCCTCCTCCTGTCGTCATTTGTTTCCTTCCCCGGCTACTGGCCCCTTTACTACAACACTATTTTCTTCCCTGTCTCCCCACCCCCGCCCCCTCCCGCAGTCCGTGACTTCTCAGCCCCCCGGGACCCCTCCCACTCACGTTCGTGCCGTCTCGCCCCCCCGCACTCCTGTTTCCAATGCAATAGGTCTTGCGTAAATGCGAGTCCTATTGCATTGCAAATGCTTGTTTAAATTGTGAGCACTAGCACTATTTTCTCTCCATGCCTCCCACAACTCCTCCCACCCCTCGCAGCTTCTTTTCTTAGCCCTCTGCTCGCGGGCGCACAGCGCTGTTTTCAGTTTGCTGAATCTGCGAGGTGTTAGAGAGATGCGTCGTGCGCGTCTTACGAAAGGAACTCACATTCGTTCTTTTTATGCCTAAGATGAGTAGTGCCTGACTCGAAAATGGCCACCTACTTGGACCTATTTTACTTTATTTAAGACGTAGTGTTGATGAATATGTCACGCGAACGGGATTTTCTTTCGAAACACGAGATTTGCAGAGAGGGAGGTGGATTCAAAATTGACAGGCGATGTTGTCACGATCACAAAACCAGTGGTGAAAGCTAGGGTAAAAGAAAACTGTGAGTATGCACTGCCATTATCAAGACGTTTGTACTAAATGGAAACAGTAAAGTGTTCTAATATCACCGGCTACGTACAATAGACCCCCGTCCAGGGATCACAAATGCATGTTACAATAACAGTCGAAGCTCCCTGTGTTCGTTCGTTTTGCTTCATTCTCCATGGTTAAGCTTTCTTACTGCCAGCAAGCTAGCAAGTACATCGGTCTAGGATCGTCCCTACCCGGGTGGTAGCGCTCTCACTGGCCCCTTCCCTGTGCTGTCTCCTGACTGCTCACCCCTGTGCTGTGTTTTTCACGGATGCCTTCGCCCTTCAGGTGGAGCCCCCTGTACCACTATCAGTTATTGTAGCTACTCAAGTGTGCGGGTGGCAAGCAAAATGAGAAGTGTTTTCTCTGTAAGAAATTGGAATGCACCCCCTGAGTGCAAAGCTAATCAGTTGAACATAACAAATGGAATATACTGTATCGCTAAATGCTAAACATGCCACCTATGCCTAAAAAAGTTGGCACCTAATAATTTTCTTTTAGTACCTGCTGTTGCATACATATCAGTCATCGTCTCAAGCCCCAGAAACCTAAGCAACAGTGCAGGCAAGAGCCAGAGGGCAGCTCCAGGGTGGCGATCACTGTCAGTCGGGAACTCTGTCGGTTCGTTGTATATGCTGCTTTTTGGCTGTCTGTGGGCCTGTTTTGTGGTCTGCTGTGCCAGTTTTCCTGTTGGTTTTGATGATATTAAAACATACTTTGCCTGTAGCAAGATCAGTCATGCAATCTCTCATGCCTTGCAGAACACCCATGTTCAAAATTGCCCCAATTTGCAAACCTGTCACTTTTTCATCGAATTCACAAATGAGGGGCACTTTTACTTTCTTTCCTGGCCCTATTTTCTATCCCATTCCGAGTCTGGTCGTGAACAGACCGTCAATCATCCGATTACTGGTCAGAAACAGTCACCGGGGACTGATCATCACTCACTGTCCCCTCTCGAAGTCAGTCCTGCTCCAAACTACTGTGTGCGTAGGTTGTCCAACCATTCTTTTCTGTGAACTTCTGCCCTGTTGATCGCCCTCGGCTGGTATGGTACGCCAAATATACAAACCGCCCTTTGCTGCTTGCAGGACAAAAGAACAGCTAATTAGGACTAAAACTACCTGACAGGTCAACTCAAGCAGCGGCAGGGCCATTCAATCATCACACCCCTGTAAATCCTTAAGCCACATAAATAATATCATGGTAACTGGATGGAAAGATTTCAAGGGTAAATTGTTACTATTAGTTTTTCTTTTCAGGTGGAAGGGGCATGGGCAGGCACGTGCTCTTGTTCTGCAGTACACCAACATATACCCTACTTTATTTTGTTACCAATCTCTTTTTTTATGCAATGGCATATCTTTCAATGCTAAGGTTTAAATTAAACTGTGTAGGCGCATGTACTTAATATAAAATCCTTAAATCAGCATTGCTCTAACAGTACAGCTGTAAACATTCCGAAAATATTAATTTCCAAACATTTACCAGAATATACATTTCCTAATATGTGAGCAAGGCTACGTTGCAGTAATGTGCGATAATGTGTTGCATGGCTAAATACTTATAAGGTCCCAAAGGCGAGACCGATTGCATTGCAAATGCTTGTTTATACAGCACTGATTCAAGCTTGTGTTTAAGCATTGCAGTTTTTAAGTCCCACACCTCTGGCAATCTACCCACATTTATCATTAAAACGTGATTCTAATCATAACATTTGAATTTATATGAATACAGAGAAGTAATGAACATGTACTATATTTAGCAGACTTCAGTTTTTGATTCAACTGAACACCTTCCTAATGTTGAGCCAAACTTTGAATTTCACAGAGTATTGAGATACCAAGTATGAAACCAGACAGTATGTAGTGCACCAAGATCTGGCAGAGATTGATAGGGAATAACTTTGTACATAAACAGCACACTTAATATTTTCTGCTGCATACTTTCTATTCCTGTTCAGAAGCATTCATGTTTGTGTCTGATATCCTAGGTTGATGTGAGATGGCACAATGTTGTTGGAGCCTGGGACAGTGAGGAATATCTTAAATCAAGAGGAAGTTCCCTGGTTGGACCGTAGAGCAACAACTCAAAGGTATGTATAATATTGAAATCACTAGTGGACATTTCATTACATGTGGGCATTTTACAGTCTCTTACACAGTACAGGGTGGAAGGCACCTTTTGAAGGTGATGCTGCACCTGTACTGCTGCTCTTTAAATTCGCTTTAAAAATGTGTCAATGAGCTAA